>CAEFZX010018312.1:0-83000 GCA_903066825.1 Alfaro cultratus
TATATGTGTATGTGTGTGTGTGTACATACTTTCCTGCCACTTAAAGTCAAGGAGAACTTATGTTTTATTCCACTTCTTGACAAATGTTTTATTCCACTTCTTGACAAATGTTTTGACTTTCAGATGTTAGGTATGGTTATGCATTTTCTAGTTGCCATTTTATAGCACAGTTAGTAACAATGTTACCTTCAGTCATTATAAAAAATGCTGTATCAATGAAATACAATGTTTATATTTAGAGAAAGAAATTATTTTGCAATGAAACCCAAAGGAGTTTACTTGAATACTTGAATATCTCTGTTCAGGTCTCGTTTGGTGTGTTATATATGAAGTCAAAATACAATCCCATGTTATATTTGTTGACTTTGGTTTGATTTTGTACACTTTGTTCACACTGAAGGTCATGAGTTTTGTGGTTCTGTTTCAGGTGTTGCTGCTTTTAATTTGTTAATTATATATGAAATGCAAACCTTTGAGATACTTTTAGGTTTTTTCCATTTTATTCGCATTCGGAAAGTACGACAATGTATTAGCCCAATTGTAGATAGAGAAAAAGGAGTCAAATTCAGCCAAAGAACTGAGATTTTCTAGAAAAAAAAATGATTTCTGAGCTTGAAAAGTTGAACATATTTTTGAAAATTTTCTCGGTTCCAGAAGTCAATTTTCTTTTTACTTTCCAAGATTTTCTAGAAAATTTCTGAGAATAATCCCCACATTTTCTAATTTTTTTCCCAACAAACTTCTCACTTTTCAAACTCAGAAATTGAGAGATTAATCTCAGAAATTTTCTAGAAAAAACTTGGAAATTTCAGATTTTTTTTTTCCTTGTAAATTAAAATGAATCTCAATTTCTACTGGGGTTTTTTTTGTCACAGATTTTGGACTTTTGGAGCTCAAAAGCTAATCTCTAGAGTCAATCTCAAAATTTCTGAGTTTTATCATGCACATTTTTGACTTACAGAACTGATAGATTTTTTTGTGTGTGTGCTTGCTCTAGAAAATTATTATTTTTTTAAATCCTCATTTTTCTCTCTTTCTATCTCTCCTGGCTCAGTAAAGTGACCCAAACTGTTTTTGATGGAGTTGATCTGAGCTGTAATTTAGGGACAAACAAGTCGAAACACATTCAAGCGACTCCTAAAGGACTGCTTGATGTGTGTGAGAGAGTAAGAAGGACCGAGAGAGAGAGAGCTGGAGAAAACCACCAGAGCTTCAGAGAACCGTAACAGAACCTATGGAGATGAAAACAAGATGCTGCAGGTTGGAGAGAGATTGATGATGAAGCGCTGGGTGGATAAAAAGCTTTCCAAGTTCAATGCTCAGTGGTCTTAGTTAGGTCAGTGACCCAAATCCCAGAGCCCCCTGTAAGACACACACACACACGCACACACTCAATTGATGGGATAAATGGTTTAGATCCACTTAGATGAGAGGTTATGGTTAAAGGACAATAGGTGAGTGTGTGCGTGTGTGTTACGGAGAATGAAAGAGAAATAGATCAATGTTGCTTTGTGTCTCGAGGATAACTTGGGAGAAAACACCAAGCTGAGCCTCCCTACACAAAAACATACAAAGCCCCCATCACCTTCAGCACAACCTAAGACTTTAAGTCCAAATTTAAGTTGAAAACGTTGAAGTCGTCTTCTTTAATCCTCTGACTTAAAGTCACCTCAAGGGCACGTCAGCGTAACTTCATGGTGGCAAAATGCAGAGTGCGATCACAAGCTAATAGAATGCTAACAGCTAGTCAGATGTTTACACGGACTCAGACCTCCAGTGACGTCCATGATGCCCTGTAAAGTAGCTTAGGAAAAAATACCCACAACAGTGCCTGAAGGTCCGCTCGGCATTCCAGCCGTGAAAATGATACAAAGATCGTTTTACACAGTTTCTGTTTTGAGCAAATGGAGGGATGACTCATGTCACTGTTGTTGTGGCTAATCCTTGGATGGCTAAACAAATCAGCTCCAAACAAACCCACTCAGATTGATTCAAGGGTCCTTTCACGCCTCAGAGATGCAGGCCTGCGTGTACAAAATATGTTTTTATATTTAACTTTCCCAACGTAAATGATATGCCTAAATGTGTGCAATGCTACATATTTTGGTATTGATTTGACAGCAAGTAAATACACGGTCAGTATCATGGATGTCGATACTGATTCAGATGCTTTTTAAGTTCTATATGTCATCAAACTTCTGACCTGCAAGTGTTTTTCTTTTCAGTCTAGCTTTGCCATAAATTTCAAATATTTACTATTTATTTTTTACCATTTCTTTCTGCTTTGTTTTATGCGTGTCAACACCACTTCCTATTATTAGGGAATGGTCAAAAACTTTAATTCTGCAAATATACCATATCTCCCAACATGACCATTTTGGCATTGCTCCTTGTGACCTCTCCAGGAACTCGACGTACTGCATGAAAGTGTCCATGTCGATGACCGTGGAGGAGAGCGACGAGGGGAAGTGCTACAGCAGCAAAATCCGGCACCAGGAGAAGGCCGAGGTGACCCACAGCAAAATGATCACCTGCCCCGACATCGAAGACTATCTGGCTCCGTACAAGCAACCTCAGATGGCCTGGTATAAGGTACGGCGCTGAAAACGCACCATCACCTATTCTCCCGGAGTCTGCTTCGGCTAAACTGGAGTCTCCTGTTAGGAGTGCGAGCGAGTGGAATGGAGGAGCTCCGTCACCGTCAACACTACGCACGTCTGGATTCCTGAGGTGGAGGAGGGCGACGCCGGGAACTACACGTGCGAACTGCAGTACGGATCCAAGCAGGTGCGACGGACAACGCAACTCAAAGTGACAGGTAGGAAACAGTTTGTGGCTGCGTGGCTGGGGGATCCCGAAAGAGGCCGAAGCATGAATACAAGAAAGGCTGAATGGATGATCTGATCCATTATTTAAAAGGCCAGTATAACGTGTTTTTCAGCTACATAGTGCCATTTTGTGGCACAAACAATTGTTATGAAAATGCTATATATATCAATTATGACTTACAAAGTTAAACGAAAATTGGGTCTATGTCTCTTTAAGAAGCTTCTGCTCTTTTTGAAACTTCGCCTTCAGGAAGTCATCACAACATGGCTCCTCTATTGAACACTTAAAGTGTTTACCAGTGTTTCAGTAGCTGTATTTCCTTTACAATGTGCTCTAAAATTTGTCAATGTTCTGCAAATGTAAAAAAAAAAAAAAGAACAAGTTGGGAATTGCGATGTTTCCATTAAATAAGAAACACAAATAAAATCACAAGAGGAAGTTTGCTCATTTTGTAAATCATTAAAATACATTCTGCGCCATCATCCTCCAACTACGTCCTGTCGTCTTCTTCTTCATGGTCATCCGGTTATTGAAAATGTGACTCTGGAAAAATGTGTCCATTGCAGTTTTGCAAAATAAACCAATTTTGATACGGCCCAAAAAAAACCCCTAACAAAACAAACACCCCCCCCCCCCACTATCTTACTGCCAAAACGTCTTATCAGAAAAGGAGAGCTTTTTAAATTGTCGTGTTTCCATTCTGCCAATTTATTTTTTGAGATGTCAAACTGTTCAATTTTATGGTCAATGGAAATGCACCTTCTGAGATGTAGCTCCTGTAATGAGCTCAGTAGATGTGCAGTTCCACCAGGTGTTTGCTAATTGCTGCTGACTAGTCTGAAGGAGCAGAGTGGGAAAGTCAGCAGCTCCAAGGAGGAGCTTCGTCCTGGAAGGCCGAGCTAGGTCTAACACAGCTGAATGGTTGTCATGGAGACTGAAGGATTTCTCAAACATGCATAAAAGAATCAGGACAACACTCAAGTTATGTGTTTGATGAGGGAATAACATTATAATATAAAGTAAAACTCAACAAAGGTAATTTTACATAATACTGCCCCTTTAAGGATCTATGACTTTGAGTTAAGGAATGCAATGTAAGAAAAATGTATTTTAAGCACATCTGCCATCCAACTTGTCTGTCCAAGTACAGTATATATGGATTTTATGCAGTCAGTCATTTTTGACAAACTAACAAGAATGAAATAAACTGCAGCGTGAACAACTCCTCTACCTTCTCTGAACGTTTAGCAGCCCTCCTAACTCCAGAGCATCCATTACTTTGACAGATGACCGGACTCAGCAGTGCACCATTCATCATTACTTCAGCACTTTTAAAGTTTCTTTAAGCACACTTTCCAAATGTGCCCTAAAACTGTTGAGTAGCTTTTTATCCCTGTAATTTTCTGTTTTTTTCCCCCTCCTGTAATTTAACTACATAAATATAAAAACCCTCTGTGACTTTTTATCTAACTTTGACTTGTCAGTAACCTCGGGACTCAGAGCCGACGTTGCCGGTTCGTCTGTGTTTTAGGGAACCGGGTTCGCTCTTTGCCACCTGCTTGTGTTTTATTATTATTCCTTCTGCAGCAGATTGTCGGTTTCTCTCAGCAACAGCAACATCTTGAGGATTGTTTTTACGTTGCACAACAGTTCATAAACATTTGCGACAGTCTGGTTTCACGTAACTCCAATCTCCTCTGCGCTCCGACGGTGATGCAGACCGACAGATTTCCTGAAGTGCTCTAAAGCGCCGTGATTAGCAACATGTTAAAGCCGAACAATGTCCTTTTAGAGTGTGCCCTAAAACATTTAACGCTCCATTTCACCACACTTTTCTTCTTTTTTTTTTCTTTTTTTAAATCCCACAGCCGAGTCAGTGCTGCTTTCATCCAGCACTTTGCTGCGCTGAGCTTCAGATGTGCAGCTACCTCTTGTAAAGCGGAGCTGACATGAACAGGCGCCGCTTCATTTTTCAGAGAATTATTCACGGCGCTGCCCGGCTTCCCTCCGCCGCTCCAGAGGAGAGCAGAACCAGAAAACACACAGATTCTTTTACATTTTTTTCCTCACTGAACATTTTTCTTTAATTTGAGTCAATTTAATTAGTTTGTGTTAAAACGCAATAGGATACAATTAACGTGTAGAATTGTTACACATTAATTGTAACAAACTATTAACGTGTAACATTTTTTGCCCTCACACACAGTGTTGAAAGTGAATAGTAACATCTCAGTATAATTTAGTAATAGTTATAATAAACTTTATAATTAATCTCACACTTTGGATATAATTGTGAGTAATATAAAGGAGCTTTCAGTTCTCATCTCATTTAAAAATGAAATAAAACAAAAATATATATAAACATTGAGTAAATGCAAGGATATATAGATTTTATGGTGCTTTTTGTATATTTCTTCCTCTGCAATTTTATTTTGTTTTTTATCCCTGCATTTATTATTGTGTTTTAACATCAACCTGACTATTATCACATAATTTTACACATAAATGGTCATTAACATATATTTTTCCGTTATACACATAAAACCATAACACAATAAATCAGGGCTAGCTAAAAACACAAGCACAATAAAAGAAGGTAAAAAAAAATAAAATAAAAATACTAAAAGTTAAAGATTAAAATCCCTTTTTAAATAAATGGGTTTTAAGTTTGGCATATAATTTTAATAGATAGATAACTTTATGATGCAATTTGCTATATAAATGTATGCCAAAACTACATCCATCAGCCTCCTGGTCAGAAACAGGCAGCAGTAAAGTCTTGGCATTGTCAGTTTACAGTGGAGTTTACCGTGAATGCTAGTTAGCATAGCCACCGATGGTGGCAGATAAATAGTGTTCCCTTTAATGCTAGGCTGTTTCTCCACCATTAGCATAGCTACAGCGAACCGGTAATCTTTATTGTACAGGCTTTTCGAGGGAGGTTGTGAACAATGCGTACATAAACTTGATTGACAGTGCTAAGTCCCTCCTCCTGCCTCTGATTGGTTGTTTCTGAACATAAAGAATGAGTATTTCATCATGAAAATACTACAGTGACCGATTTTATGATTACTTAAACCTAATGAGGTTTATTATTATTATCTAACCTTGACTCTTTTGCCCTTTATACAAGACAAATATTAAGTGTATGTTTCTTTTCCATATTTGTTCAACAGAACAAATATATACAGTATATGTTTTGGAACATTCCACTGATTTCCAGCTGCTCCTGAGTTCAACCCCTCAGCTGTTGATCCTGTGTCTGCTGGCAGAAAGAACGTTAAATTGAGACTGAAGCAGGAGGAGAGAAGAAGGCAGAGCCTGAAGACGCGCTCTCGGCTACGGTGTTAAATACACCGAGTCGAAGTAAAAGCCCTGGAAATGGATCGAAGCCGCATCTGGGGACATGTGTTGTAAATTCCACACTCTCGGCGCACCTCATTTAGAGCTTCTCTGTTCCCTTTAAATATTTACAACCCTCTAATTAACCGCTGTACCTCAGGGAAGTGCACACTTTGTTGGGGTGGGTAATCTCTGGTGTTTATAAAGCTGTCTTTAGCCGGCGGGGTTCGGGGGGATATCCTGTGTAGACTTACTAAACTGGAACATTTTTATTGCAGCACTAACGACTTGTTGTGAAGCCGTTTTGCTCAGAATTATGTTCCCAGGAAACTAATTGTTTTCATAATTGTGTTTTGGGGGGGAATAATTGTGCTCTAATTGAATGGCTCTTTATGGTGCAGTGAGTTATTTTCTTTTCTTAAAATTCTGAAGTCAAAGGAAACTATTTTGGATGTGTTGGAAGATTTATTGATTTATGCTCTTTAGCATTTTTTGCCCTCTGAGCCAAGATCAGTGATTTTTACCCTCTTCAATAATATTCAGAATGAAGAGAGAGATTATATTGGCTGCAGCAGCTGAATGGAGTTGGTAGGTATGAACAGTAATTCTGACAGTGACTTTACATTTCCAAATAGACGATATGGCTGAGAAACTCATCACGATATAAGCGTTTCATATCAGTCGATATTGATAAGTTTTGATTTTATTTTGTTTTGTTTTGTTTGAAATATGTGAAATACAACCAAACTTTTCCTGTTTTATCCACAGTTGTCACTTTATCTCATTTATTTTTTATTCTTAAGCAGTTACGAGGCACGGTGGCAAAACTTGAAACTGTTGCTGCGCAAGTTACTCAACAGCTTGTTGCTAGGTAACAAATTGACGCCACAAACTTTTCTTAGCTGGCTGTGAGTAGGCCTTTCACAATAAAATTTTGCCAGACAATAAGTTGTCCCAGAACTTATTGTGATAAACAATATTGTTATTTTGAGACAATTTTCAAGTAGTAACGGAAGAACACTTTCTCAAATATCAATAAACTTTAAATACGGAAGAACATTTAAACATTGAAACTGGAAAACATTTTAAATGTCCAAAATAATAATAATAAAAAAAATAACAGGAGCAACAAACAAAATTATTATTGAAGTCTCTGTAGACAAAATTGTCTTTCAAGAAAGAGATAGTTGAGACCAGAGTAACAGATTCAACTCCAGAAAGAGAAAAAGTAAAACGATAAATCAAAAATGAAAATGATTGAGTTTGCTTTAGTTTATCATGCGTTTGATTGATTTGTTGTTTATTGTGACAGGCCTAGCTGTCAGAGGTTGAGTGGGCAATATCTTTTCTCTGCCTACGTCCCCCAGAATGCAGTGCAGTTCTGGGTTGAAGTTCTGTGAAATTACTGAAAATTCCTTCTGACATATCACGATACGTACTGTTATTGACTTATTGCCCTGCCCCAGATCCAAACTGTTCCAAAGAGTCTGAGCTGCTGGTGTTTTCTGCAGTGGACAATAATAACTTGGCATTAAGGCCAACTTTCAATTAACCGCCTTGTAAAACACTTCAGTAGCTCAGAGTGTAAAATTACTGTAGTTGAACAATGTTTACCAAACACCAGCTCCCAGTTTTGTTTCTATTGTTTTCAGTGTTGCCCTTCATTCATCGCAAAATTTTTTCATTTCGTCATGAAATGAGGAAGATTTTGAAATGCCATGTCTTTTTTTGTCTTCTTTTTGCATTGACCCAACCTCACTGTACATCAAAATACTGTCGACAGAAGCAGGACAGCACTTTATTGAAGACTGTGGCTGTATGTATTAACTTGGGATCTCTTGAAGCTTTTCATGTTTCAGGGCGTCGCCAGATCAACTATCAAGCCTCGTTAACCTAATTGGAGTATTTTTTCAAGGTCATCCAGCAGCTTTGGATCCAAATATATGTAGCAGTCAGAAAAAATGCGAGTAAGCTATTAGGGACATCATCATCATCATCATCATCATCATCATCATAAAACTAATGTAAACATTGTAATACTCTAAAAAGTGTTGCCATACCAACCATACCAACTTTATTTATGGAGCACTTTATACACCAACAGGACCAAAGTGTTGTACACAATCATAAAATGCAATGCAATTATAAAATAGAAAAGATCGAATAAAAATACATATTAATATACAAACACAATAAAGCAAAGTGAAGCATCTCAGATTGTGCCAAACGCCAAAGAAAAAAAGATGGGTCTTAAGAAGGGACTTAAAAACAGCGGGTGAAGAGGCCTGTCTTATGTCCAAAGGAAGATCGTTCCAAAGCTTGGAATGAGAAAAAGCACTGTGGCACGTGCTTTTTCTGATCGTTCCACAGAAAAAGCACGATCCTCTCTGAGCTGCACTTTGTCTTTGGCACCTTCAGAAGCAACTGATCAGCTGACCTGAGGGAACGGGAGGATGTGTAAGAATGTAACAGCTCAGACAGATAGGGAGGGGCAAGGCCATTAAGAGCTTTAAAAACAAATAAAAGGATTTTAAAATGAATCCTAAAATGTACTGGCAACCAATGTAAGGAAGCTAAAATAGGGGAAATATGGTCAAATTGTCGGGTACCTGTTAAAAGACGTGCAGCAGCATTTTGTACCCTCTGGAGCTGGGAAATATATAAATCACTGACTCCTATATAAAGTGCATTACAGTAATCCAGCTGTGTGGTCACAAATGCATGGATCACTGTTTTCGAAGTGCTGTCACTTTGGCTAGCTGCCTTAAATGGAAAAGGCTGGATTTTACAACGGCTCTAATGTGCGCTTCCAGCTTAAGACCAGAATCGATCTTGACCCCTAAATTTGTAACAACCGGCTTGGCATATTGGGCCATAGAGCAAAGATTGGTCAGGGAGTCTACAGTGGATCTGCCGAAAATCACTACCTCTGTCTTATCTTCATTAAGTTTCAAAAGATTTAGGGCCACCCAGGTCTTCAAATCTTCCAGACATAAAAACAAAGACAGAAGAGAAGTGGAGTCTGTGTTCTTTATCTGTGTCATCTGCATATCAATGAAAAGCAATCCCATATTTTCTAAAAATAGAACCAAGAGGAAGGAGGTACAACAGGGAAAGAAGAGGGCCTAGAACTGAGCCTTGTGGGACACCACATGATAGTGGAGCAGAGGGGGACCTATGGGCATCAAGACAGACACAAAAAGTTAAATCTCCACATATGTTGTGAAAAACTCCACATATATGCAATTTGTTTTTTCTCTGTTTTGACCAAAGGCTTTTTCGTTACTGTGAGAGCTGTAAAATCAAACCAAACACTTTGTGTGAAAAGCAGTGAGCTGATTATGTGAATAATACATTCTGTGTTGTGAGATATAAATACTAAATTAATGAACGTGTTCTATTTGCTCTGATATACTCAGTCTTTACTAAGCTTGGATATCTTACTGCTTGAGTTCAACTGAAAACTCCCCCAACAAAAAAACGTGAAAAGAGCAAGTGGTGATAAAAAAAAAAAGATCAAACGCACATGGATGAAGTACAGATTACTGTTTTGTTTTTTTCTTTTTGTTTTTGTAAATGCTTTTAATTTCTTTATGGGAAACAACCAAATTCAGAAATCGCTCACCAATCAATAAACTTGGTATGGATAATATGGCATCGAATTTTTATACACGTTTAGAAAAGAAATGACTAAAAAGCAACAGTTTTTAACCTAGAAGATATACTGTGATTGAATCTTTCTCTGATGTCCAACAGGTGAGACCTGTAGTATATGATATAATGATAAAAAAAAAATGGCAGCCATATTTATTCATATTGATGTGTAGGTTAATATCTTTGGCATTGGTCCTGTTAGGTATAGTCAGTAACCATAGGTTGACTTTTCTAGTTAGAATCAGCTTATAGCATCATTTATGGGCCGTTCTTCGATGTTCCAGTTGGTTAAGCCAGATTTGTCAATGAAAACCCAGTTATGTTGAACCTACAGCGTGGCTCTTTCATTAGTTCAAATGAAACAGAAAGCCTCTTGTGGTTTTAGTTATCTACCTGCCTGTTGCTGGTGAGCCAGTTTCCCAGTGCAGACAGTTTTTCCTGAAGTCTTTGTCACAATGAAGGTAAGACACATCAGATTTGTACAGAACCAACCGAAAAAAAAGTAGAGATTTTAATGGAACAAATGCCAAACCTCTGAGGTTCACTTATTTTAAAAAGGCAGTCGATTGCTATGACACTACCACTTCTTGACTAAAGTTAGGATGTTTGTTTCCTGATATGTTGTATCAATTTTACAAGCTACAGCTTCTTTCCCGCATCAGAGCCTGTCATGAATGCTAACGCCAGTTAGCATAGCCACTGATGGCGGTGTATTAACAGTTTTCCTGCAATGGGGAATAGATCATACACGAGGTGATTGACAGCGCTAAGACCCTCCTCCTGGCTCTGATTGGTTGTTTTTGACCGGGAGCCTTACATTTTCGCAGACCGCTATAGTAGCAATCTCAAGATATTTTTTTTCCACACAGATTGTCTGTCTCATACAACACTGTCACAACAGTGACAGATTTAAAACCAATATATAAAAAATCAACTGATGTTTTAAAAAAATAAAAGTTACATACTGTAGCTGTAAGAGGCAAAGAAACTAAAACAAAAGAAGTCTTTTAGGTGGCACTGTAGAAAAAGTATTCAATACATAGAGGATGGTGATCATGCACATAGTAGAACCAGATAAAAAATACTTCATTTACTCTGTGATACTGTTAATAAATTCTGTTATGTGAATAACATTTTACTTTTTGCTGTGACAAAACTAGGACAGATGCTAGAAAACTAACAGCTCTGTTTTCAATTCTCTACTACAGTGGTGGGAAAAACTGTAGCAAATACAGCACTGTCTTTTTTGTTCTCTCTGGCTGTCATATGACATTCACTAGGGTCCTTTATTAACATTATGCAACACATGACTGGCGTCTGGAGGCTGTTCAATGCAACAGTTTTGAGCTAATTGTTCTAATTGTTCCTGTCTACGGAGCTTTTTTCTGCATTCTTCTTAGCGATAAATCCTTTCTTTTTTTTAAGGGTTTTGGTATAAAGAGTGCATGAATGGAGAAGGGGTGGGGGGAAACAAGTCTCATCCATATTTCAGAAGCGTTTCAAAGTGAAATGTGTGTTAGCAAAGTACACAGCATTCGGGCTAAATTTAACTGCTGAGCATTTCTGTGCCGGAGTTCTTCATTGTGTGAGTGAAATAGATGCAGTTCGAGTGAAAACAAATGGAACAGCAGAGGTATGGAGACAAATTACCATGGTGCAAAATGTTTGTGAAATCAATAGAATATTGTCTGACGTAAAGATATTTGCTCCACACAGGAGTTTCGCCTCTTCAGTGATCTTATATGCAATACAGTATCTGGGACGCCAGACGCATTTAAAAGTACTTTGCTTTTACCTTTGAACCCCTTGTCAGGTTACTTTTACCCATTTCATTATTTTATAATTCACCTGGTCCCCCAGTACCTGACCTCCTTACTATTTCTTTTTCACTTCCAGGTAAAAATGATGCACGACAAGTGACGTGGCACACCGTTTCTGATATGTATTTGCCAGCACTATATATCACCATCTTCCTAAAATAATGGCCTAAGTCCTTTTTTTTTTTTTTTTTTGCCAAAAGGGCTTCTGTTTGCCGAAATCATCAGTTTCACCACTTAAATTGTAAAAAGTTGTGTTTTTACTCCTTTCTTAAATGCAGTGGCAGAAAATAAACAGCAATACTATCCAAAGTTAGCCTTCATATGCAATTCCACTCAATTCTCATCTCCCTTCCCAGGTCAGTCTGGGATTTCTCCCATTGCGCTCGATTTCTCCAGCAGAATTTCAACCAGGCCTGTTCTGAACCACAAGTTTTTTGCACTTTTTGAAAATGTAGTCTTCCTGGCTATTTCCGGTAAGCTTTACGGCGTCGAATGGTTGCGTTACATACATCACAGCGTTATGCTAATGTTTCATCACAGCCAAAAGTTAGCGATTGGATAAAGTTTAAAACTTCCTCGACTCCAGGAGACAATCTTTTCTGAATAGAAAAGGGTCCGGATCCTCTACGAAACAAAGCGTGGAACAAGAGGCCGGTTTTTCCACTGAGTACTTTAGTCAAGCTAAAGTACTCCACACCAAACTAATGCATAAATGATTTCTTTCTTGGGCTTATACTAATATTCAAGAGCCTGGGGCCTCAGATTCCTTTCACTAAATGATAGATGCTACAGACTGAATTTGAAAAGATTAGAAAGCAACCATTCTAGTTATTGATGCACACATTGTCATCCTCGTCCTAACCCATTGGTTTTTGGTATTCAACCTTTAGGGAACAACGTTCTCTTGGTGTTCTCCAGATCTCTCATTTAACGCAATTGCAGGTCAAGACTTCCACAGCACGAGAGAAGAACCTTCTGATAGCACTGCCTCTACTTTTCTGGAGCATTATGGAGTTGATTTTCGAAGCATGACACGATTATGTTGTCGACAAACTCATGTTCCATGAAAGCCAGTGTCCATCCAGCAGAGCAGCCCAAGGTTTTTGTTATGTTATTGAAAACCTTCTGGCTGAGGCTTGGAGGCAATTTCTGCCTGATTTGAAATTCCTGGCCCTCAACTCTGGCCCAGAGTTTATCGACAACAAGTTATTCTGTGTCTTTCAAGTCACTCGGACAGACACAGGTCTTTGACTGTCTGATGCCTCTACACACCAACTCCTTCACAAAAAGCCGTAATGTGTACTTTCTCTCGCCCTCCGGTGCCACATCCTCGGGAATGTCTTTGAATTTCTCTGAGGAAATTCTCAGATTTTCCATTCCACACTTCATCGCTCTCAGTTCTTGGATCATAGTGATGACGAGTTGCACCAGAGAACGAAATCTTACACTGGCAAAATGTCTTTGTTATGACAACTTGACATTAACCAAGAAATCATGATCTGACATAAATTTATTATAAAAGTATTACTGATTAAACTTTAAAAATTATGTAACTTTATGTTATTAAAGCTAAAGATTAATCAGTAATTCTTTTATAATAAATTTATGTCAGATCATAATTTCTTGGTTAGTGTCAAGTTTAATAACAAAGACATTTTGAATAATGTCAGCTTTGTATTAAAAGTGTCATGATTTACCGAATGACACTTCATGACAACAGTCATAAATATTCACGAAGACTTACTCATGTTCATGACAGGTGTTATGACATGTTTATAACGGTGTTATGTCGGTCTTATTCACAACCAGTCAAATAAAGTGTTACTAAATCCTTAATACAACTTGCATGCATTTAATCCAAATATCCTTTATTTCTTTATATTCTGGTTTCTAAGGTAATAGTAGGACTGGTAAATAGGAAATACAGTAGAGTAATCCTTAATTTCTCCTTCAGTTGCTCAGCAGTAAGTGACAGAAAAACAGAAAAATACACATAAAACACTGGTGATAATAAAAACTATGTAAGTAAACTGTAAGTAGTTTTAAGCAGCAACTTTCTCTTTTTGTCAATAAAAACAACAGATGAGCAGCTAATTCCATCCACTATGCTGCACTTTTGTACAGCAACATGTGATTGAGATGCCCAATATATTCTCCATTCAACACCAAGTGAAGTCGTCCCTGTCGGTTTTTCCTTTTCTGTATTTTTATTGAAGCATTCAGTCACCAGCAAGCACGCAGTAGGATGTGGCGCTGCATCATTAAACATTTAGGATTCATAAATGTTTCAGCGTCCACCCGAGTAAGACTGTAGTGTTTTACATTAAAGTGACCAGAGAGCTCATTCGGACACGAAGCCAATCTGTTTGGTTGTCAGATTGATGAGGACTTTGGTTTTGACCAAAGACACAAAGGAACTACTGTTGGTGGTACAGATTTTGTTTTTCTGTTATTTGATAAAAAGAAATGTAAAACACCCATCTTATCTAATTTAAGCTAACCTATAAACTATTTAGCTGTAAACGTCACTTTTTCCGGAAGACGTTTACATATGGTAATAGGCTACAGCTTCGTAAGTTTTGATTAGCTGCAAATTGCACAAAATAAAGGACAAATAGAAAAAGCTAAGTAAAAAAATGACTAAATAACCAGAAAATATCTCAGTGGAAGCTGCTAATTTGCATTTTTTTTATCTTTTTGTTTTGTTTTGTTTTTTTGTTTACCACCAATCACATCAGACTTCAGATCACCTTCCTAGACATTTCACATTGTAGCATTCACAATATTACCTCCAGCTGAACCTGAGATATACAGTATATGCCACACAGGTGAAACAATGCTGCAGCAATAATGAAAGTGGAACTATAATTTCACAGTATTTACCCACTTATAACATTAATTTCATGCTAAACTGTGCAAACTCTTTGTCTGCAGTGAAGAAGATTCGATTGGTGGAGGGATCACAGGGTTTTACTCTTGGATCTGTTGGATAGGGGAGGATAATAAGTGGAAGGATGGATGAATTATCATTTCAACTTACAATTACCTCATAATATTATATGTTATTACAAGTATGGACTATAACTATACACATGTCTGAAAAGGGGCTTTAAAAGTAATCTCAAAAGACTTATTTTCAAAGATCTCCTTTAAAATGGCCAGGTTATGGACAAAGGAGGCTCCTTTCTTACCTTAGAAGAGCGTTGACGCGTCTCTGAACTGCTATTCATCAGATGTTTTCTGGTATCCGAACATTTGTGTTGACCTTGTCGCATTTACGGCACATTGTTCCTGGTTACAGTTCCTGTAGTGGAAGCAGGCTCACCTCGCCATGAGCTCAGCTCCACGTATGGGTGACAACATGCCTTAAAGGCACAAAATCAGGGTAAGATGTGATGCGTAATAACTCGTGCACTTATATAACGAATAGAGCAAAGATTAAGTTTCCGTACGCCTGACTTTCAGCTCTCCAGAGCTCTGCTTCACAGCAGATTGTTGCAATTACGTATAACCCCATCGACATGTATTTTAACTTTTAAAAAAAAGAAAATAAAAAAGATGATTAATAGTGAATGCATTCTGTTACATTACTGATTAACAACACACACTTTTTAACATAACAAAGGCCAACTAATAGCAACGGTCCTCTGTAATTTAAAGCCTGATTAAAGAGAATCATTTAGCATTTATTTGAGTTGATTATTTTCCACAATAGGAAGGGTTACTTTGTTCTTTCTCTTTCTTGCTTTACTGATGGAAAATAGGCTTGTTTTCACTTTTGGTTTTATTTTCCTATGTCGTTTTTGCCAAAAATCAAAAGAATATACGCCCTGTGAAGGTCTGAGGGTTAGTGGTGGGACTGAATTAAAGCTTTCAATTGAGATAATTGCAGGGTCCATTATAAATTTTAATCCAAACATTGTAATCAAAACGACAAAATAATCGATAAAATAACCAACCATTTCATTTCAAAACCTCTTGAACTGAAATGACTTACACTGCTACGCCTTCACAGGGAAACATGACGTTGCCACCACCATGTTTCCCTGTGTAGGCAGAGTTTGTCCAGTAATTTAACTTCGGCCACACAGTCATTTGGACATTGCCAAAAAAGGTTATTTACTGCTTTCATCCTCCCAGAATGAAAGTGGACAAAAGTGGATTCCATTTACTGTATTTAATTAGGTTACTTCTGAAGGCAGTTGACGGACCTCGGTTTTATTTTTTGATATTCAAGTAAATGGGGTTAAATGAAAATGTGCTTTTTGTTTTAGACGACCGCTGTGTTCAGATAATTGTAAAATAAACATCAAGCTTGAAAACGTAACGACTGCAACGGACTGAATGTTCTGTTCTCTGTGTGAGAAATGTTTGCGAGCTTTTGGTGCTGAATCCTGACACACTAGTGGAGCTGTTGTCGGTCAGTTGCTGTAGCAACGGGTCTGTGCGCAGCGTAGTCGACAGACGCAGCCGACATACGCAGCGAGAAAAAAGAATGCGAATGGCTTTGAGTTGTTCTTCAGCGTTTTTTCTGCATTATGTTTCCCTTTGCTGCGACACACTGCATTAAATTTATAATTCCTCCATCTCCAGGTTTCATTTCTTCGAACAGAATTGTTCTACCCTGACTGTGCCACTATGAATGGCAAGTAAAAGAAGAATTTTTGTACCCTCCGGATAAAACAACAATAACATTCATCGTGCCTATAGACCACCTTGCGTTGGTCGATCTCTTCCCGATAAGTAAATCCCAATAAGATGGAGTTGTGATGACCCAAATTAGTAAAAGTTTAGTATGTGCGTTTATACACTCAGCTTTCATCTGAAAGTTGGGGGTGAAATGTAGTGAGCAACTAGTTTATATACAGTTTGATTATCATTCAGTTTTTAGTGTCTGTGTAACATACTGTATGTTGTGTGTATTTGGTTGATGTGACCTGATACCCTTTGTTTTTTCCACTTGAAACATGCTCCAGCATGATTTTATCCACTGGTCTGGAAAATAAGAGAGTCAAGACGTTCATTATGTATACACACATAGTCACACGCAGATACAAGCATAATATGTGCAGCGAGGCTGAAGGGAGGCAGAAACCCACATTTCTTACCTTCCCACACACACACACACACACACACCAAGGCAACGATCGGCTAGAAAAGGAGCCAAAAGCCCACTGATGCTAACCGTCTCCTCTAAACGTAAAGCTCTCCTCCTTCCCTCCGACGAACATATTCGCACACATGCACATGTATGGCAAAACCCAGTGGTCGAGTTAATTGCATTAGACAACCTTAAGATGCAGACCCTTCTGCGTCTCACACGCCGATACCTCTGACCGAGAGGGGAAGCGGAGAGAAACAACACAGAGAGGACAAAACAGGATGGGAAAAATCATCAGAACAGAATATGAAAAAGAGAGCATGTTGAGTCAGGATGAAAAGGAGTGATTATGCAAATTGGTTAATGTCAGGCGACACGCTCAGAGAAATAGCAAACTTTGTTTATTCAGACTTTGATTGAAAAAAAAAACTTTATCCAACCAGATTATCACCTGTGGAGATGGTTTATCTCTTTGAGAGTAAACTGTGACACAAGTGGAGGTGTGTAAAACGCTGGTTCTGTTTCCATGAAAACAAGCCCAACTTTGTCTCTGGTGGAAGAGAGAAAACGAGACACAACTTGTATAGTTTAAATTTTTTATATATGTTGTTTCAACCACAAGTACAGTACAAATATGTAAATATTTTATCGTATTTACCACAATTTTCTTACTGTTCAGGTATTTTTAAAGAAAGCAAAACCAGAAAGTATTTTTAACACAGTACATTAGGGATGATACTTATCCATACTCGAGTTTCGATTTATTCTTAAACTCGGGTAATATGCAACATTTATTTACACATTTGGTAAAACTGTTACTATGCCCTGACATTATAAAATGACAGCGATAATCTGTGATTACAGAAACAACGTCTGAAACAACCAATCAGACAGGAGGGGGGTCTTAGTGCTGTCAACTATACTTGTGTCTGCGCTACTCAGGCCCTCCCCTTTCTATGCTACCGCTTCTGCCTGATAGCAGAGCCTCTCATGAATGCTAACGCTACTTAGCATAGCCACCGATTGAATGGTAACTTGGTTTTTTTGCCAATACCTACAATCACCTGTTGGCAATTCATTATTTGAGAATTCTTCTGTGGAACGTCACTGAATTTTTTTGTGTTGAGCACATATAAAATATTTGAAAGAAAATGCAGCTTGGGAAGCAAAAAACCAAGCCGCAATGCTAATTGACATGCTATCGGCTGGCATTTGCAAAGCAGCCGATACAGGAGACCTGTTTATTTACCTCTGAGCTGATTGGCTAAAGAAACCTGTAGGCACTGGCTTCCATGGTAGTGATAAGATGCTTTCTACTGCGAAAAGCATATTTGAAGTATTAAAATGGACAATTATGAGCATTCTGAGCGGGATTTTAAGTATGTTAAGGCTTTTGGGTATCCGTGTGCCTAAACCCCACAAATACAGGGGTCCACTCTGTAGACTTGTGTTGCCACCAGGGCAGAGCTTGCTTAAATCTAAGGGATGTTGGCACATCATGTGGAAACAGAAGACATTGAAAGCTAAAGTTATAAAAACAATGCCGTATGGGCTTTATGCTGAGCATCTTTTGGCATACACAGCGGAGATGAGGGCATGTCTACTAAATTGCCTCAATTATACTTAAATTCTACCCAAAGTCCACTCTGAGCAATCATTCTTACCTTAACTGTGGAAAGTGTTCTACTCAGTCATTAACTAAAATGCATAAGGCAAATGGTCCAATATTAAATCCATAAAAGTCTTCTAAACAGTCATTATTCATTTCCTTTTTCTTCTTCTGAGATCCATTATCCACTGCATAGAAACAATCTATTACAAAGCAGAGGAACTGTGGTACACTGAAGGGCCTTTTTCCTAACTTTTCAGAACTAATAGCACTAAGGGAGAGCAGGTTTAATGGCTCCATTACTGTATTCCAAATGCCCATTACAACCTCCTTTTCCTTTTCTTTTTTTAATCCGTCATCTTCTAGTCTTAGTCTTTCCATCATATTTCCCATTTATTAGTTTGCTGATTCTACCTTTTATTGTTTGCTTTCTATTTTTTAGGATTAAAAAAAAGATTTGTTGGACGTCATCAGTTATTTTCTCAAAATGAAAAAAGAGCTTGTGTTTCTTTTTCTTTTTTTTTTATAAATATTTCCCAGCGCACTGATAAAAAAAACAAACTCAAACAAACAAACCTGCTTCAATCCTTGAATGTCCAGCACCTCGTGAAAGTATCCAGTGCAGTTCTGTATACTCCACATTGAGCAACACTTACAAACTAACCATTTGTTAGCACTAGCTTATGCTGCCTAAATTTGTGTTTGATTTGCCTCTGTTTTAAACATATTAGTGAACTAAATTCCTTCCTAAGTGAGGATGCTAGTAGCACAATTAGTCAGGACAGTTTTTATTTGATGATAGTGAGTGGAAGAGCTGGTTAACCTTTGATGACCTTTGCTAAACAGTTAAAAAGGATTTTTAAAGAGGCAGTATTATGTATTTTACAGGCTCATAAAGCCATTTTATAGCACAGTCAAGCATCCGCTACCTTCAGTTGTTATAAAAAGCTGTATATAACAAAAACATAAATTAACAGAAATTATGATTTTGGAATTGGGTCTCTGTCTCTTTAAGAAGCTCCTGCTCTTTCTGAAGGAAGTCATCACAACATGGCTCCTCTATTAACCCTTCAATAATGTTTCACTGAGGAGCAGCTCCTATAATGAGTGGGGGATCACAAAACACTATGGTTTTGTATTCATAAAAAAATGTATTTTACATCTGGGTTACAAATATTTTCTATGTTGTTTCAGTTTGTCACATAAAATCCTACTTAAATAAATCATAAATAAATGTTTCGGGGGGTTGAATACTTGGAAAAGGCTTTGTTTTTTGTTGTTTCATATAATCTATCAATGTTCCTTCTCCACGTCTCAAACTGCAGTACTTTCTTTCTTTCTTTCTTTCTTTCTTTCTTTCTTTCTTTCTTTCTTTCTTTCTTTCTTTCCCTTTCTTGAGGCATCTGATCTCACTGACTCATTTTTTTTCCTAATCTCAATAATTAGAAGTCACTGAGTGAGTTAATAATTCAATCATCAGATTACTGAAGCATTCCCTTACCTTTTTAATTTCCTCTCAGGGGGGATTGCTCAGTGCTTTTATTCAGCTCTAAATGAAATCACAGCACGTTTCTGCTGGCAATCAATAAGAAGCTACAGCGGGGCAATCGAACGACGCGGGTTTTGCAGAACAGCAGCAGAAATCAGGCTGAAGAGGGAAAGGAGAGTTGAGGCTAAATAGCAAGAGAAGGTGGTGGGAGACAAAATAAAAAGACAAAAATGAATCCTGATGAGAAAGAAATGAGATAATAGAGAAAACGTGGAAGCTAAATTTATTATAAAGTATGCCAGAGTGACCTTTCAGTGACCCGAATATCTTAACAATTGCATGTCAGACTGGAGTCCTTCGTCTCCTTGTAACCAGGGAAAGAGGACAAGGCGTTAGGTTATTTCTCACTGTTTAGCAGTTCTGGAGGTTTTCCTTTGTGACTGAACCGCCGTGTGTTTTCCGTCTGCTTTAGTTGTGTGAATGTGTGTATCAGAAGTGATCTGGATTGGTCCGTCCCTTTGCTTTGATTTTAACTTTTTTGCCATTGCCTGTTTGATTCCCTTTTTTTCAATGATCCTCTGTTTCAGACAAACTCCTGGTTGTTAATATTCTCTTACTTCTTTGATTGTTTTAACATTGAATATTTTTCAAATGTCAAGTAGAAAGATTGTTTGGTTTGTGTGAATGAAACGTTATTGAGACGACGACACTAATTAAGGGTCAGACGTGTCGCCGGTCCTTCCTGTGAGTCACTGGGGGGTTCATGATGTGTGACTTGATTCCTATGAAGCCCAACATGTGAAGTGGTTTGGTCCTATTTGCTTTAGCCTGTGGAGAAGATGCAAGGTAGCATCTTGGGTAATGAAGGGTGAAAATGAGCCCACCTCATTAAGCCCTTTAACAAAGAAGCGAAACTAAACGATGTCGAACTTAGAATTGCCATGTGACTGTTGTTTGAGGATGCTAGCTAATTAGAAAAGTTTGTCAGTGTCTTAATTATCATTTCGTGAAGTCAGAGCTACAGACAATCTTCTGTCCTAACAGCAGACAGACCATCAGAGAGATGGATTGTATTCTTTAAACATTGCCAGCTTGGATAATACCAGCCAATGGATGTTTTATATGACAAGAACATAAAAAACAAAAAGAAAAAAGGGTAGCATTCACGTTCCTGTTATTAGTAACCTGCCATACAAATTCTAGAACTTATTTTGAACATTAAATTAATGATTTGGAGGGTAAAGCTTTTTACAGGAGGATGATTTCCACATATATTTTTTCCTTTGTGTGTAACCATAACTTATTGAGAAATGATCTTATCTCAATAAATCCATTGGGAAATTAAACCGTTATCTTGATAAAACCATTGAGAAAAGGTAAGATAATCATCTTGTTATCTCAAAAAACTATTGTCTTCTCATGATAGTGAAAGACGTTATCTCATTATCTTGAGAAAACGGTCATTATTTTGTATTATTATCGCTTTTAACATTTGTTCTAGTTCATTTTTGTGCGTGACAAAATTTGTGTTACTTTTAGACTTTGATTGGGTTTTTTAAGTTATCGTTGTCCAATGTTCTCAAATTAAGAAGCAATACATGAGAATTGCCGTCAGGATTTCAAACCTGTATTGACAAATTTTACGTTTTGTTTGACTGATCCCAGCAACTTGACACTCAGGTGTTCTTTAGTTGAAGAACAACAACGACAACCTGCCCTCAGAGGACACAAGCTCAACTTTGCATCAAAAGACTCAACCAGACTGGATAGCTGTAAAAGCACATAAAAAGTTCCTGCCCCATCTCTAGATCCAGAAGACAATATGTGAATTTAAATCCCACAATCCCCTTCAGCACATCGACAAGCATAAAGATCTTGTTGAAGAACATGCACCAGTTCCATGATGCTTGTACCAGGTTCAACCAGGTGTTGAGGTTTTCTGACCATTCTGTGCCTCTGTGGGTCACAGAGGATTGTTGCCATGGAGGAGCAGCAGGATATTAAGACAGGCAATCCCCGCTTTTCGCTCATGGACGTTTAATCGGCTTTCGAGGAACACCAAGAGATGGTCTTCTGGGGGCCATGCGGTTACGGTAGTAAATAGGCAGTGAACATTTTTCTCAAACTGCATCAGAATGAGCTCAGATTCTTTTGGGAGACATTCTGAACTTCCTTGTGTTTGCCTCCTTTGAGTAGCCCACTCTATGGAAAGTAAAATGAAAGCAGAGAGAGAAGAGAGCCAAGAGACGAGAAGAGAGAGAGTGAGTGAAGAAGAGATGAAAAGTGACACAGGTCATTACACTGGGCTTAATGAAGCCTGTTTGCCTTGATAACCACCCATTTCATTAACTACTGCCACACATCGCCCTGTTTGCTCATGGCACACGCTCAGACGCCGCCCTTCGTCTGCTCCCTGCCCACCGTCTGGATTCGTGGAATGAGACATTAGTTTCGACCAGAATGTGATTAATGAGACGCTAATTAATTCCTCTTAGTTTGACTCATTGCTTTTCAAATTCTTCCTTCCCCTCCTCCAACTGGAAGGAGTGTATTCCTCGACGGCGATTTAAAACTAAATGTTGGCCGGATAATTTTTTTTTTTATCTCATGTTAAATTAAATGTCAACGCTATTGAGGGTATATTAATAACAATTTTGTAGTTCAATGGACTAGCTATAGAATGCCTTACAAAAATATTGTCTTACACTATTTTAATAAAAATGTTTTTATAAAATGTCAAAACGGCTCTGATTGGCCTAACACAAATGAATATTATTTTTGTCTTTGTTTGTTTGGATCCACGTTGGCCAATGGCTACTCTTTCTGGAGTCCACATCATGAAACACTCCTGCGACTTCTCCACCTTTAGTTCTGTGCACAGGAGACAAGCACCATGTCATTTGTAAATGATAAAAAAATAATGTTCGTCCACCACAGGAAATGATGTAGTACGTATGCCGGACCAATCGGTGGCACTGCCAGAGAAGAGCTCAAATAACGCACCAAAAAAACCAAAAACAAACAGTAGCGTGTTTATTTGTGAGAGTGAGGTTTGCTCTTACATTGAGAGAGAAATAGAGCTTCAACTTCATTGTTTTAAAAAAGACACGTTTTGCAAGGCCACACAGAAACATTAGACTGGCGTTCTGAAATTTAACCACTCCGGAACCTGGTTTTAAAAATAATTGTTTCTGGTCTCCCAAGACACACAACCAAAACGATAAAAACATGGAGACACACCTAAAATCGTCTCCGTGTGAAAGGGGCCTTAGTCTGAAACCATCAACGTTAAGTTTCAGTACAAATGCAGACGTTGTCTTCAAAGTGTCAGCATGTCCTCTATGAATGATGTGACTTCAACCAAGTGGATGCATTGGATTCTGCTTAAACCACTTAATATGGAAACATTCTGTTCTCAAATTTTATGTGCGAGTTCGAGAATCAGTGTCACACTTGTCGTCGCGGTTACAAACTTGCAGCGTTTCCCACCTTTGTTTTTGACTTGAGTCGGAGCGTTTCGCTCCCCGTTGCAATCACAACTGTGCCGCGTCAAATCAGTCACGAAGAAGCAGACCAGACGTTTACTGGACAATTTCACAGATTGTTGTCATGATTTACCATCAGCAGCTGTGGACTGTGAAATGGTTCTAACGACTTTGCTTGTGGCCTGGATTTTGTGTTTTTCACACCGCTCGCACATCAAGTGTTATTGGCTTGATGCGCGCACGACTCCAACCATATTGTTGTTTTAATAAAACTGCCATTGCCTTTTCTCTCTGTCTGCTTTCCCTCTCTCATCATCTGTCTTTCTGTTCCTATCTGTCTTTTTGCTTCTTCAGAGCATGTTGTTTAGCAGGCTGTTGCATGACTCATGGCACGTTGATACAATGAGAACGCTATTTCTTCTTTACCAGGACGAGGACCCTCATAGTATCAATCATTAAACCAGACAGAGTCACAGACAGTCGGCCTCTTCTCCTCCTCTAACGCCACTGCCCTCCCTTTTCCTTCATTGCTTTTTGCTTCCTCACCAGTCTAGACAGAGATGGATTTAGATGAACAGCAGATACACAGCGTGGGATGTACTTTAGCAAGAGAATGAAGTGCTGTTGAAGGTGGATTCAACGACACGAGTTTATCACGAAACAATCCAGACACAGAACAGGTAATGAGTATTGAGCCAGACTGGAAAACCGGTGAAGATCTGTAGATTTTTCAAAGCTTTTGCCATGTTTTCCTGTTGATATCCAGTTAGCAATATTTTACATTAAAGACTAACAGTAGTTTTTATCATAAGGTACTTACGTAGACACAGATTGTGTACTATATAAGTACCTTACTTTATGTGAGGTTTATATGGAGATGTGCAACATAGGGTACTTAAGTTTAAGACTTACTTACAAAGAGAAGCTTGGTACTTACTGACATCCCTCTGTTTCATAGTACTGTTCCTTTTATTGCTTAAGATGAGACGAGAGTAAGTAGGGACCCTCATGAAGATTTCTCAGTCGTCAAAGTTTGCATTTCAAAGTATCCCGTTAGAAAAGGTTGATGGAAACAGCAAACAGAACAATCCGCCACATAGAAACACATTTCTGAAAACCTCCTTCAATATTTATGAGAAATGTGGTACATGCTACTCCTGCAACCTTTACTTCACATCTGATGGAATTACACTTTGCAGGGCCTGGTTGACTAAAACCAGTAGTTTGAAACATGCCTATTTCTCAATGTATTTTTTTTTTCCTTAAATTTTTGCGACATTTTAAAAATCCATCCAAGATTTGCATGACAGTTGGATGGAAACTAGCCTGGTAAATAAACAACCGTCTTGTACTACGCTTTACTTTGTAGTTCTTCCATAAATGCCACTAAATGCTTTTTAAAATAGATTAGATTATGTCACAAAATGTCCAAATGTTTGATGGAAAATTAAAGATGAAGAGGGATTTAGTTTTCCAGCCTCCTGTTTAGTCCAAAGATACAATCACATCAACTAAAGAGTGACTTTACCAGAAGATGATGAGATCTTTGGTCTTGAAACACATGGCTTTAGATCTGAACAATCAGATATCTGGTCCAAGTAAGTAAAGTCATAAAAAAATGAAATTCTGGGTGTGTGCACACTTTGAAGATACACTTTGCATTCAACATTAAAATGTCTGAATCCAAACATCCAAATGTGGCCATCCAA
Organism: Alfaro cultratus; assembly: GCA_903066825.1. Classification (NCBI taxonomy): domain Eukaryota; kingdom Metazoa; phylum Chordata; class Actinopteri; order Cyprinodontiformes; family Poeciliidae; genus Alfaro; species Alfaro cultratus. The sequence goes on from CAEFZX010018312.1 coordinate 25,039, forward strand.
GAGCTTTATGTGCTTTCTTCACTCCCTTTCATCCTTTTATTGGCCTCTCAAGCTGCTCCAGCTCCAGATGAACGCTGAACTGTGTCCTATTACTGTCCTGTAAACTGAACTACAACAAATCCTTCCTTCCTTCTGCCTGCCGCTGTAATTAAATCTGTAAATTTGAAGCGGCTTGTAAAAGTTGTGGCACTTTAATCGGATATCCAGTAACGCTGTTTCCTTTTTCTATTATTCTTACTCCCACTCCATTCGTCATCCTTTATGCAAGGTCAGTGACGGCTAAACGAACGTTAATTTGTTGGGAATATGGGTATTACGGCACACTGGAGTGCTTGTTTGTTTGGGTAATCAAAAGCTCATACGAATAAAAATGTATTTATTTTAATTAACTCCGTCGTGTGGATCACATGCACTACGCCTACACACAAAAAAAGATTACATTTCATCACCGCCGTTTGGGCGGCGCGAGGTGATAGGAACTGAGCTGGAGTCAGTGTCTGTCGCGTCAGGACTGTATTTGTCACGTATTGATCCGCAAGCTCTCGGGGTCGAGGGAGAAACACTAATAGGAGCCAAACAAGAACAAAAGCAGACGCACACGGGTTCAGGGGGAAACGTATAAACAAGCTTGTTCGCATGTTGTTTTCTATCACCGTCCCAGACTCAGGCAGTGAGAACCGCTGACATCTATTCAATGAACTGTCAGCGCAATCAACGCGAATATGTTTGAGCCTTGATGAACAATGCGTCAAACGCAGAGAGGGACAAAAGAGGGCTGTTTATCTGACAAAGGAACAGAATTATTTGTTTGTCTCCCATCAAAAGACATAAAGTGCTGTGTACATGCAAAGCTTCTTTTTCTTTCCCCCAGGCTGTTTTTTTTTTTTTGCATTGTTCAAGTGTCATTGTTTTGTCTCTCTATGGTGTTTATGAAATATCACATCATTTCCCGTTCGTGTGAATTCGTCGGACACGGATCGGAAACGATAATTGTAACATGTTAATTTAATATGAAGCTGGCAGTGGTTTTAAACGGGTCATCATAAGGTCATCCATTATCCTTTTTTTACCACTGTGTGTGGAGTCTGCTCATTGTCAGCTGAGAAATGTTAACACTAATGTGAGATCTCAAAGGGAGTAACACGAGCTAACAACTGGATCCACACAAAACGGCTACTAAATATTTAAAGCAGACGCTGCTGGGTAAAAAAAAAAACATGGATAGTGCAGCCAAATAATAAATAATAAACCATCAAGAGACTAATTCCATCATCCCAAAGTAATCCCATTATTTCAGCTGGGGTGAAAATGTTAGGTTTCCGAATTTAGAATTTGATCTCGTCCCTGAATGCTTTTATAAACCCTTGTGCTCTCGAAGGCCAACGAAGCCATTTGCATGTGATGAAGGGGCAGCTAGCTCCACTTTAGACAGGACTACTCTCATTTTTATCAACTTCTGGAGGATAGATGCAAGGATATTTTATTTGATTTTTGAAAACATTCGCATTTAAATGAGCCATATAGATGGCCCAATATTCCATTAGGCATAGATCAGTTTCTTGTATCGAGAGTAGGAACGTACCGGTCCACTTTTTTCACTTCCGATACCGATACTGATATCTGAGATTTAGTATCGTCCGATAGCGATCCGATAGAAAAAGCTGAATTGACTTGCAATGTTTCTTTTTTGAAACGCAGACATAAATGTGCAGAATTGACACTGTATTGGTGACACACTGCACCAATACAGAGCACTTAAATACACCAGCAGCTTCGCAAGCTTGGTCAAACATGTAAAAATTGCTTTAATTTGTTCGGTCAGTGCAATTACAGCTAATGTAAAACATGTACAAAAATAAACGGCAACAAATCTTTCTGAAATTGTTCAGAAAATGCAATTAGGAATTTAAATATAATGTAAGATAAATAAATAAAGCACGCAGAGCAAACACATAGAAATAAACTGAGTAGATCTTCCCTTATGGATCGGACACATTGTCACCGATATCTGATCAAGAATTTTTTTCAATACTGGGGCTGATACAGATAATAATATCAGGAGGGACGTTGGCAAAACGTTTGATCCTGAGTGTCTGCTTGCTCTACATTATTAGATACTACTTCTTTAGTTCTAAGACAATATCATCATATAGTAAAATAAAAAAAGGAAAGCATGTAGGAATTGGTTGCGAGGTATTGTAGGTCAGACCATCTGAAACGGATCTCTTGTGACATTGCCCTATTTTCTACATTTAACATAAATGGCTGCTTGTTGCTGTTCCCTGAAATCATCTAGTTAACCACCAGTTTGTAACATTTCAACCTTTCACAAAGCCAGTGGTTAAAGTAAAAAAACAGAAAAGAAAAAAAGAGTTGCTGGGATACTTTTATTTCAAAAAGAAGGACATAAAATCACAATTTGCCCAATTCTGGACAAACGAGGGGAAAATTAGAGGCTTCGTGTTCTGTGAAAAGGCCAAGAAAAACTATTTTTATTTTCCATTTTCAAGTGGCAAAACAGGGTTGTAACAGTTTATGGAACTGAATATGAAACGAAAAGCCGCTTTGCTTTTACTATTCCCTCCACTGACTTGGTTCTTATTGAAACATGTCACATCTTACCTTTTAAAACACCAAAAACATTAGTTCAAAAACCAAACAAAAAACTAATTGCCTCTTTTAAAATATGACTTGAACACGATGGATTACATTGCGTGGAATCCTGAGTTCAAATTTACTAGCCACACATTTTTGCCAGAGATGCAGGGAATCATGAAATCACTTAAATAAAACCTGTTAAAAAGCATAAAGTTGGTAAAAGATCTTGAGATCTCTTTTTCGACAATGTGAGAATAAAGTCAGTACAAATGTATTTTCATAATGACTTTATTCTCAAAATATTATGACTGTACTCTCATATTATTATGACTTTATACTCGTATTATTTAGACTTTATTCTGTTAATATGACTTTATTTGCTTTATCCTATGATTTTATTCTCGTAACATCATGAATTTGATTTCCAAGTGTGGCCATAATACTCCGTCATAATCTTTATCACAAAGTCAGTTTATTATTAAAACACTGTGACGAAAAAATAATATTGTGACTTTTTTTCATGGAATTTGAAGACTTTATTCTTGTAATTTAATTAGTTTTTTTTCTTAGTATGAGTCTATAACTGTAATATTTGTCAGAAAGTCAAGTATGTTCTTAAAACATCCCAAGTGTGACAAAAAAATGTTTTCACAGCACTGCGTGGATTAGAAAGTATTTCTCCTTCTGCTGAAGTAAATGATACAGTTTAAAGCATCTACTTGTTTCAAGACAGATCCAGACAGCAGAGAAAGCCATTTGTTCAGATGTCACCGATAACATAAATGGATGTGCGTGCATGTGTGTGTGTCTGTGTGTGTGTGTGGGTACAAGCAGCACACGCTGTTTTCTACCCGCTGGCCACACATCTAATAGAGCAAACAAGCAGATTTATGCCTTAATTACGCTCATCAGACACTTCACAAAACAAGCTCACGAAACTCTGAATGATGGATTTCAGACAACGGCGTTGGAAGTAATTGCATGCAAACACCCTCGCGCAAATAATAAGTCACGCGGTGGCCTTTCAGAGAACTGGCCTTTGTTTGAATACGTAAAGTGTTGTGTGTGTTTTAAGAGTGTGTTAAATCTGGGGTAGTAGCATATTGCATTAATAAGTGTCAGAGTAAAGAGCTAGCCTTGCCTCTGGTCTGTTTTTAGCATTCGCTCCGAATGAGAAAACAGTTTGCAAAGGTTACTGTCAGTCAGCAAAATTCATTCCTATAATGTTAAGCAGCTTTAATGAGTTTTTCTTTGTATGTGAGGTGGCAGGGTGTCACTTTTGCTTTTTATTTGCTTAAATTTTGTCTTATTGCGTCGGCACACCCCCAAGAATAGTAGCTATAAATTAAGAACTTAGCAAACACTGATAATGCGTTGCAGTTTAACCTTAGAGTGTGATCTAAAGCTGGGCCGTCGTACAGTTCAGTTCTTATTCAGATGCTTATTGGATTTGTGATGCATAAATCTGCAGATCATAACTCGGTGCGCTGCCAGATTCTGATGGGAAGTCAAATTTGTTTAATCTGGAACTTTCCAAAATCAGGATCTACTTCAACGGTTCTTGCAGTCTGAGCATCGGTCGACTGCCTGTCTTTACAATTGCACTTGTGAGTTATTCTCCAATCCATGGAAAACCATTCATTTCACACGGATGTAAATGTTTTGATGTGCAAAAGGCAAATAGGTTGTAAAAGGAGCTCAGTTAATCGCCTAGCCCATAAAAAAGTCGTTTGGTTACCGCAGTGAGGAACAACTTATCAATGCAACGTCGAGGCATTTCACTCAATTCAAAACAGCACAAGTTCTGCCACACAAAATGGCTATAAAATGATTTTTTTTTTATTAAAGGATCTAAGCTTGGGAATAAATAAAAGCATAAATGGTTTTGTAATACAGCTTTCCAAGACTCTAATATTGAGCCTATATAACTGTTGTTAGTAAAACAAGATTTTTCTAGGTGCAAAACTCCACCACCCAACTAAATAAAGGAAATCAAATAGGAAAACATTTTAATGGAAAGTGTTTTTATTTATTTATTTTGTCAGATCATATCACTACCTGAGATTTCTGTCTTCCAATTAGCGTGTGCTCCTTTGTAGCACGTGATTTACAAAACAGATGGCTCTATTTAGTTACTGACACAACAAACTCAATCATATTTGGAGCAACTTGGCTGGCGTTTCTGTCACAAATGTTTGTCCATATTCCACAAATATCAAAAAACTGAAATTTGCAGCCGCAGTTTCCCTTAAATAAGAAATGAAATTAAAGTCTTATGTGAATAAGTTTGTTCATAAGCCATTAACAATCATGGCAGTGACGGTGTAAACACTTACATGAGATTATATTCATAATTGAGCCGTGGCGCTAGTGCTCATCATCTCTCAGCCAATCAGAGGAGACGTCGCCGTCTTAGTCAGGTGTTGGAGGGGCAAGCCCCGCCTACTTGGGAGCGGATATGTATGCAGTGTTTTGAGGGAATTGTAGTCGGTGATTTTACTGAAGAGCTACAGAGTCAACATGATTGAATGAAACAATTTTTTATAAACTGTGACGCTGTGAGAGCTCTGGAGGAGCCAGCTGCACGTTGTCTGAAAAAAAACCAAAAAAAAAACATCATCCTCCTACTACTTCCTGTCGTCTTCCTCATTGGTTTCTGCCAGTAGTAACATCCAGCTGTTGATCACATGACTCATGTGATTTGAACCAGTGTTTCCATTGCAGTTCTGCAGAATCATCTATTGCGTCCAAAAAAACAGCCTCATCAAAAACATATCAAAATTGGTGCGTTTTCATTAAACGGTTATTTTTGTATTATTTTTTAAACTTACGCAGTTTTATGGCTAATGGAAATGCATCTAGTGTCTGATCTCACAAATGTATTTTACTTCTCAAAATTCCACCACACTCTTCAACTTTGATTTTTTTTCTTTAACCCTGAAATGCCACATTTAGATGAAATAAAACTGCTGATATATTTCAGACTGTTGACGTCTCCAAAGATCGCTGGAGATCGGCTCTAAGGAGAACGGGTAATGACAACGAACGGATGGATTACAAATATGCTAATTTCAAATCAATAAACCAAAACCTTTACTGTTTTCGAGCCAAGTTGCTGTAGTAAAGCAAAGTGGTTGGCAGCTCACCAGTGACTTCACAACACCGTTGAGACAGCGGGAGCGTTGGTGTTATAGATGAACTTGTCTCTCGCTCTAAGTCATGCCAGACTGTAATCTTTTGTAAGTCCACTGAATCCCTCAAGCTAAAGTTACAGAAAGATGAATCGAAAAGGTTACATTAAAAAAACTGTGGCACATGAAAACCAGTGTGGTTCATTTGATCAGAATAATAATGAAGTAGCAGTGTAGACATTTTTTTATATTTTTGTAGGATTTGCTTCTCTGTCAGTAGAGTAAATATTAACTGTCTGATTCTGTTTTCTCTTCCTCTTCATTTCTTTTGCCCTTTTTCACTCATGACTCATTCCTTTCCCATCACCTCTCATTTTCCTCCATCAACACTTCCAGCAACATTACTATCTTACCCTCTTTCTCTTCCTCCAGTGTTTCCTCCACCTTTTTTTCACTTTCCCTCCCTTCATTTTGCTTCATTTCGTTTTCTACTGTTCTCATTTCCTCTTCCTCCTTTTTGCTCCTCCTTCCATCTCATCCATCTCTTGCTGAGAGGCTGCGTCAGGGCAGATAAATGTTGGACAGATGTTATGTAGAAGTTTAGCCCCAGGTGGCATAACTAAGTAAGAGTGTGTATCTGATTCTGTGTGCATGTATGTGTGTCACCTTAGGGGTCCTCAACTAAATAAGAGGAGGAGGGGAAAGTGCCTCAGGTTGTTCCCTATACAGACCCCCTGCCAGCCATGTGAGGGACTCAGTGTGTGTGTGTGTGTGTCATTTAGAGAATGTTTTGTAATACTCATTACATACAATAAAGAAAATAAATAAAGAGATTCTATGCAATTCTGCCAAACATCCGTGTAAAACTTCATGATGGTATTATGACTATATAGTAGTAACAGCACAATAATGCAAGAACAAATTGTCAAAGAGAAATAAACTTTAAATTCTAATGAACATTTAACCCTGGAACTGGGAGATGATTTAGATATCCAAAAAAATCAACAAAACAACAAATAAAAAATACATTTTAAGTCTCTGTGTCAAAGTTAGCCTTTATAAAAAGGCCTGGTTGAGACCAAATTCACCAGACTGAAGACTTTTGTTATCCAGTTTTTGGCAGAAAGAAAGAAAATAGAAACAATAAATCATGCAGATGGAAATCATAGAGCTCATTTTAATTCATCATGGAATTAACTGATTTATTGTTTACTGTGGCAGGCCTAATTACTGACCAATGTCAGTCTGCATACGGGATGCTAGCGCTGCCGGATAGAAATCCTGGACCGGACTAAATGCTGGAGCAGAGACAGAGATTCTATCTTTCCGATATCAATATTGTATCGGGACAGCCCTAATTACAGTAATGAAATTTTGCGCATTTTATCTGTATTGTATCACTTTCTCATAACTCACTTTCACTAACGAGCAATAACAGCTCCTTGTGCTTTTCTGTCGGCGCTAGTCCCTGTGTTCAGGTCATTTCTGATCATCAGTCAGCAACACATATGTGAACGATGCTGAGGAGGAAATGTTTATGGAACCAGGCGAAAATGGTTCCATAAACATTTTCAAGCGCCTGCCTGACTTCACTGCCCCGACTCCCATGACTGGGAAGATTGACAGAGTTGCTGAATTGCTGCATCATTGACCAACTGTTGACATGCTGACAAAGAGGCTGAGTAATTGTTAAAGAGCTCTGGAAAAGCTGCTAAAAAAAGAGCTCAGTTTGACTGTCTGAAGTGTTTCTGTCGGTTTCTAGTTCTGTTCATGAACTCAGTGTTGGGCAGCAGAGGTGTATAGATATACACTCTTTAATTATATTAGCTATTATGTTTTTAAAAAGCCTTTCTGTTTCTCCTAAATGGTTTGACATTTGCAGAAAGTGTTTTTGAGACGAGCAGCAGAGTTGAATTAGGACGTTTTCACACCTGATAGTTCGGTAGGCTCGATTCAATTGAGAACCAAAATTTGTTACACTTTCATGTGGTGCGGTTTGCTGTGTCAACTAAAACAAAACCTGTTCACCCACTTGCCTGTGGTGGCGCTGCACCAAGAACCCCTGGAGGAAACAAAATGAAAACCTCTGAAGAAAACACTGAACGCCACTTCCTCCTTTTTGAAATGTAAAAATTCAGCAGTTCTCTCTTTGTTGTTTGGAGAAGACCATAAGCTGTGTCTCCCTCAAGTTTTGCTTGTATTCACCCAGAATGCCCTGTGCTGTAGTCTGTTTCTTGCTCTGGGAGCAGTCCAAAACTCATGATTGTTTGTTAAAATCATAAAATCCTTAAAGATCATAACATTTTAAACTCCCAATATGTGCTAGTACATGAAATTTCAATCATCCAGTCCAATAAATGCTGCCAAACTGAATGAAAAGTATAAAAAGCAGTTTCAATTGAAAGAGGTTTAAATTTTAGGCCTGACACAATAACAAATTTTGCTGGATGATAAATTGTCTCAGTAATTATTGCAATAAATGATAGTATCGTGTTTTTATAGACCACTTTCAAAGCATGTATTGATGCTGACATAATCATTCAAGTTCACCCTCCCAAAGATCAGTAAACTGTAATTTTATAAAGAACGCCTGGAGACTCTGAAGCCGTGGTCCAACAGAACCAGCACACACTACCATCTACTCAGCAAACTGGACCCAACATGTAGTTTTATAATCAAACCTGGAGAACCATCCAACATTTAGCTTTATAGTTTTTTAGTTTATTACTTTTTGAAATTGTGGAGTACTTATTACTTTGGACCAAACTTTTAGCTTTATACTTTTAATACTGGAGCAGGACCTGGAGAAACTTCTGTTAGTTCACTTAACAACCCAGAATAAGAATCAAACATGGAGAACCAACATTTAGCTCTAACCTGGACAAATCTAGAACGAAAAATCAAACAATTTAGTTTGATACCTTTCTAATCCAGAACAAACTTAAGATCCAGAGAAACCCATATTAGTTTATAAATTATGGACAACTTACTCTTATTAAACCTAGGGAACCAATGTTAAATTTTGTTAAAAATATTTTTTACCTTTACCTCTTTGTCTTGCTTTTGGCTTTGTTGTTTCCTTCTAATTCATGTAAAGCCTTCTGAACTGCTGTGATGCTGAAGATGTGCTATATAAATAAAATTACCTTTCCTCATGCTGTCCCTCTCTAGCTTTGGAACTTCACCCTTTTTTTTTTTTTTTTTTCTAAAAGGTCAACAACCATACTAGTCAGTTTTTGGAGTTATTCACAACTCTGTCTTTATAGGACAGGCTAGTCAAAAAGCCAGATGGAGCAATGGAGTGTTTCCCTGCTGAACCCTGGACAGTGTTTTTCTTTTTTTTTCTGTTATTGTGGTTTTTTTCCCCTCCGTCTCCTCATCTACTGTCATGCAGAAAAGTGAGCTGTTGTGTTTGTGAAAGTGAGTGACAGCAGGCGGAGAGCAGCCAGACGGCAGCTGAGCCCTGATTCACCGAGATCAACAAACTCTTTCTCTGCTGCTGTTCCCCTCTGACAGGGAGGGAGCAACAGGCCTGACTGACTGACTTGACCATTTAGCTTTCTTCCTTTATCTCTGTTTTTTAAATGATCCTTTCTTTGAGCCAGCGTTGGCCTTCTCGCCCCGCGTCCACACCGCTAGCGGTGTTGAATGATGACAGAAGAGGCCTTGGGGCCAATCGCATTTCATTTCATAGCACTAATTTCCCAATACACCCAGACTATTAAAAAAGAAAATCTATTAATTTAGCCGCATTCACGCGCAGACCCTTCACACGGGAGCGTCCTCAACCGCAGATGCAACAAAAGGCGGTTTTATGCGAGAAAAAAACAAAACAAAAAGACACAAGTGTTTTGCTTTCATAAACACTCAGACACTCATCAAGGCACAATCATCCCTCGTGCAGATGAAAGTTCAAAACAACATGCAGACTCGCACACATGCAAATCCTGTTAATTGGCAGGGTGGTTGAGGCCAATATGAGTTAATTACTTTCTTTAACCTGATTCAGTCACTACTAAAGACAGAATTAACCACAGAGAACCTCTTGTGTGCACGCACTCGCGTGTGTGTACGTTTTTAAATCGGAGAGCGAAATCTGCGAGGGTCTCGAGTGTATGTGGATTTTCCCTCGACACGGTAGCGTTGACCCCTATTAAAGTGTATTAATAGCCTAGCTAAATGTTCATACTGTGGATGTAAGAGCTTGCAGCAAAGATAATATGCTATTAGTAGTAAGTGTGTGTGTAGTGTGTGAGTGTGTATTTGTACAGACAGGGTCATCTGGGGCTGCTTGGGGCAGAAATGGAGATTTTCTTGTCACGAATCTGCTGATCTTGGTATTTTCCATATTACCTACATTGTATTGCTGATGAATAGAAGAGCTTCTCTTTGGGATCATTTATGTCAATTCTGTTTCCTGTGAAGCATAAAGCGTCTCACCGCTACCTGCATATCATAGACTTTGCTAGATGCACCTGAATGCATCATTCTTCGTGCTCCACACCGCTAGAACTCAGCAGCATTTTCCATTGAGAACAATACGGGAGCTTTCGGAAACAGCAGAAACGAGTCCAATTTGGTGTCTTATCTCAAATATCAGTGGAATTTTCTGATGATTCATGTGAAATTATAAGATACCCATCAGTCCATAGCAACATGAGCACCTTTCTAATAGTGAGTTCTGACCAGACGCAATGACGACAAGCAACGTCTTAAAGGATACTGGATTCAAAGTTCCCATAATCGTAGCAGTACGTACCGATGGCTCTGAGTTTTGATGTTAGGTTGTATTTACAATAACTCCTACCTCAGCTGTACCTAAACATGAAAGAAAGCTACGCACTATATCGACTCAGACTTGCCAAGGATACATCAGCATGTCGTCACCTTTATGAAATAATGGCATAAAACATTTTTTGAAAAAAGTGATTTCGGGGACACACAAACTTTTCTTTCCAAAAGATTTTTAGGCAAAAAAAATTAATTAATTTGAGCAAAAATTGACTTAGGCCATTATTTTAGGAAGGTGAAACATACTTGGACAGGACATATTTGACTGACTGTCATACCTTGCTCCTTGAGATGATAAACTTATAGAAAACAGTGGAAAGATGTTAATGACAAAGAAAATATGGCTTTTTTGGTGTCACATATTGTCACCACAATGTTTTCTGGATGATGGGGGCGACGCTTGCATCGGTCACTCCGCCTCTGTGAGGCAGAAGCTTGGAAGCTGCAGCTCCAAGGAGGAGCTTTGTCCTCGAGGGCGGGGCTAAGTCCACCCGGGCATTTCACACAGCTAAATGGTTGGCATGGAGATTAAATGATGTCTCAAACATGCATGAAAGACACAAAGCAACACTCCAGGTATGTTTTTGATGAGGGCATAACATTATAACATGATGCAAAGCTCACTGAAATACAATGTTATTCTGGTTTCAGCTCTGATACCAAATGCTTATTACATTAATTTTCCAATATTGAGGAGAGAGAGAATATATTTTAGATTTGAGAACTTATGTAACATATAGTGAAAACATCACTTTAGTCTGTAAAATATGATTTATCCTAAAGCTTAATGAGATATCTACAGATAGTGTAGTTATAATTTAATATTTGACCAATAATTCATACAGACAAATATAAAAACTGGGTTCTTGAATGTTCAAAAAGCTGCCGGAAAACATCAAGGTGGAAGTTAATGCATATTTTAAAAAGAGCATCTAAACCCAAAGCAAAGCAGATCTTTAAAACGAACTCATTCACTTTTTCTGAGTCATTTGTTTCATTGTTTTCTTGCGAGCTGAATGTCTTCATGTTTCTCACTGCTGCCAGGTGATCCCTCAGCTCCCCTTTACTCCTAATCTGCAATATGTTCAGATTGGCATGTCTGCTAATATTTGATCCCTTTGGGGCAGCCGAAAGAGATTCACACAAACACACGCGGACTTGCAATATGCTTCGTTTGGCAGACCGCCTCGTAAACGGTGCTGTTTGAACTTGTCCACTTGTTCACAAACAAAGACATTTGAGTTATGAGGCTCATGACGGGACTCTGTGCTCTTCATTCATAAAATAGGTTGGTGAGCTACATCATTGGTTTATTTCAGTTGTGAATATTATTCACTAAATTAATTCATTCAGACAGAACCGCTTGACAACACACACACATGTTGGCAATCAGCCGTGTGTGAGAGCCGGACTGACTGAGACAGACAGGTGTAGTGGACCATATGTTGACTATGGTGAAAAGGTCAGTCCTCTTGTGGCCTCATTATAATATCCAGGTTTCCTGTTTGTCTGTTGCAGGTTGCAAAGCCACACTTCACACACTCTTCCTCAGCTTTTTACTCTTTTCTTTTTGTTTGTTTGTTTGTTTTGATTGTTTTAGGGAACTGTCACCTCTGTTTCCAAAGGCAAAAATAGACGCGTTGTGATGTTCAGAGAAGCTGTAGCCTTTCAAAGTGTGTTTGTGTGTGTTTGGTTATGCGGCATAAAGCTCCCAAGTTTTACTGCTACTGCTTAGTCAGCATGTCTGTCTTCATATTCTTTAGTTTGGGAAGGCAGTGAACTTTTACGTGGAGCCCCAATAGGTTCTGTGTAAAAGTTACTTGCTGGATATTTGATTCACATTTTCAAAAAGAAAAAGGTAAATGAATAGAAGAGATGTAAAACCGTCAACATAACCGGACCAAACTATATCAAAACATTTTAATGTCATTCCTTCACACATTTACAGTATATATAAACCCATAGATATGGAATACATTATAATGATAATGAACTTTATCTCTCAAATATGCACGCTAATGAAGAATAACAATTGTTCATTGAGTCTTATTCTTGACCAGATTGTGGATGAGTTTGGCTCAGTTACACTAGCGCCAGGTTTGGCCTCTGAGTAAAGATGAGCACTGGTCAGGAGCCATTGGACCAAAAAAAACCTTGTCACTGTGCCACTTGTGTATCAGGCCACGGCAAAGTTTTACCAACCCAACCAGCCAGTAAAGTAATGTCAAACTTTATGTGGCTCATCCACAAGCACAGTGAACAATCATGGGAAAGCCCAACAACCGAGGGCTTTCATGAACAAGGAACCTCAAACCAACAACATCTGCAATTTCTTCTGAAGTCTTCCAGAAGTAAGACTTCTGGACCTGAGGATTACTTTGATTTTTTTTGTAGTGCATCTATAATAAGAACATGGATTGTTTTTCATTTACTTTGTTTCATTTTTATGTTTTCTGATAACTTCTTGTCCAAGTTGGGATCTTGATTTCACAAATAATAGTCAACTGCTGTTTATTTGTACAGCACCATAAAAATATGATACAGTAACCAGTTTTGAAACAAGCAATAAGCATTTTTGTCAAATCCAGTCATCAAAATCATCAAGCAAAGCAAACATCAAATGTATTGATCAAGGAGCTTCGTCCTTGAAGGCAGCGCAACGTCCCACCAATCGCTTTGCACAGCTGAATGGTTGCCACGGGAGATTAAAGGAGTTGCATGAAAGAATCGCGACAACACTCAAGGCATATTTTTGATAAGGGAATCACGTTATAACAAGAGGTAAAGCTCAAGAAAGTTGATTTTTAATAATACTGCCTTTTAAGAAAAAAAATTGTAAGAACAAAAGTGTTCAATTTCAAAAATTGAATGTATTTAAAGGCCTTTTTACACATCTTCAAAGGATCCTAATATTTGTCCATGTTTAGCAACTGCATGCTACTGTAGGTTTGTTGCTTGGGAAGAGTAAAACAGACCCTGTATAGATTACCTGTCTGTTAAAAGGCTAACACAGAAACCATGTATGCATTAAAGCAGAAATCAGAATTTGACCTTTGACTGCACCTTTAGCGATAAAACGCATCCCTGTGTCGCGCAGCCAGTCAAATGCCGAATATGGACCTCATTACGTTTGAGAAGAAAAACAGTGTGGCTCTCAGCCTGCTAGCTAGTAACGCCTCTTCAGCACACATGAGAGCCTGAGCCACACAGAGCCAGAGCACCCAGGCCTATTTCTCTTGCTAAGTACCAGCGTTCCTCTGAGACATCATGGCGACCTCCACACAGATCTTTCCCGGAGCGGCAAAGGCTCAGAGCCCAGGAGAGAAGGCTGAGTTACGAGCTGAACTACTGAGACTGAATCCGGAGGGGAGGTGTTTTGGTGCTAATGGGATGTTTGGGATGATCAACGTCCAGCTGTCACTTCCTTTCTTCAGCGTCGCCGTCACGACCGTTCACTGGAGCATGGTGAAAATTGGCAGCTTGGAGGCAAGATATCAAGCTTCACAGAAAGTCATGTTTTCTCCTCATTCTGTCTCTGTTAGGAAATAGGGACACAACGTGATTTGAAGACCTTGAAAGCAGCTGATGTGACTCCACCACAATAAGATGTTTTTTCTGTTTATGACCTTTTGAACTTTGTCCTGTTGACTGTTCTTTACTGGTTGACGCAGTCGCTTTCAGTGAACTACACACACACTGATCAGTTGAAACATTATGACCTGCCTAATAGTGTGCTGGTTACACTTTTACTGCCAAAATAACATTGATTCTTCAAGCCATGAGCTTAACTCTACCCCTGAAGGTGTGCTGTGGCATCTGGCCCTAAGACGTTAACATCAAGCCCTGAAAGTTGTGATGTGGGGCCTCCTTGGATTGGAATAGTTGGTCCTGCATTCCACAGATGACCAATTCAGTGAAAGTTTGTGAATTTGGAGGCAGAGTCAACATGTCAAGCTTGTTGACTCTGCAAAAATGGTTCAGGAATGAATTGATGAGCAAACAGCTCATCAATTCATTCCTGAACCATTTTTGCATTGTGTCAATGCAAGCCCATCACAGTTTTGGTCTTCCTTAGATCCGCTCGAATTCTCATGTTTGCCTTTTACGTTCTTACGTTTCCTCAAATCCTCTTGTTTCCAGCAAGACAAATGATTTATTGTACAGGGACAACAGAGGACAAATAGCCTCTTGGCTAATTCTGAAACATTTACAAAAATGCTTATTGATGTGGACTGTCCCTACCAAATAAAATAAATAAAAAAAACATTTCCGACATTTAGAGCTTCAGATTTAGGAGCGAAAATGTTACAAAATTTTATTTACTTACTTTCTTTGGTCCTATTGTTATGTCTGATCTGATTGGTGTGAGAATTGTGGCACGTTTACAAAAACAGCTTTTTTAAACAGTTCCAGATAAATACCATCACTGTGATGATAGAAAATGTTTTTTATGAGTGTTTGTGAGTCTCGTTTCAAGCCAATTAGCTTTCAGCTACAGCTAATCTGACGCTCAAACAATCCAGTGATAAGAAAATATAAATATCTTTAACTAGGCTGCTGTTGCACAGAGCTGAGTATCTCCAATAAAGCTCCCAGTGTGTTACCACTGATGCTTTTATTAAAACCCACTTTGATAATTTCTTTTTTGTCTACATCATTCTTCTTGTACCACTCTCTCGCTGTAGGCTCTTTCTTTTTGAGCCTCTGTTTATTTCTGTCTCTGAGCATTCAGATAAGTGATTGTGAAACAGACATCGTTATGTTTTCCAGTTCTTTGCAAACAGAAAATCCAGCAGCCCTTGGCTAAGGAATAAATATTTCCACAGTGTTTTTTTCCACTCCCACTCAACGAGGATAAACATGCACAACCATTGCCTCCGTGGTGAGGAATAATCTCGGCTTTGTCATCACTTTCCCAAATTGGTTTAGACTCGTCATTTACATATGTTGATGCTTCTTTTCTTTTGTTTCTTTGCATTTTCATAAACTGGGATTTCTCATTCTGTCTTTTAGTGCTTACAAACACTCTTAAGATCTTCACTGCCAACCTCATGCCATCATGACATGGGTAGACAACTCATACTGAAACTTTCTTAATTTAGAGACAGACTGCATAACTAACGGCAAACATTTTCAAGTTCTTACTGAAGCTGGGAAAAAAAGAATTTTCTTCCCAACAGAAGAGCTTCCAAACTGAAAGGTTGTTGTCGACTTGACCCGCAGTTGTCCTGATTTGTTACGGTGCGTTCACTGGTCCGAAATCAGATTGTTTTTGTTTCCAACAAGTCCACCACCACCGGTCCAAGACGTTTCAACTGAGAACTGGTTGATTTCTCAGTGCGACTCAGTGTTACCAAAGTAACCAGAATTATTCATACATCCAACAAGAGTAAACATCTGATGGAAAGAAGAAATCTGTGATGACAGAAATGAATTCTATTTTAATTATTTTTTTACAGCCACTATTATTCTGTCAAAGACGTTGAACCCCAGCTTAGATCACATCTAAAATAATTATAATTTTAACTGCCTATTTGATGGGTGAAGCACCAAATATACCTTATTTTGCATTAAGGCACACAACAAAAAGCACATTAGAGGTATCACAGAAAATAACATCTACCCTGCTTATGTAATAACACCAGTGCTGTAATGAAACTGGCTTTAAAATGTAATAAAAAATCTTTAAAACCGCCTGATCTGATAATCAATGTAATAAATCCTTGAACGCATTTTGCAGTGCTCTCCGCCGCATTATTATTATTACAGAATGTAGCTCTTTTTCTTGAAACGATAATGCAATAAACGATCACAAACTGTTTGTGCTTATCCTAATCGATATATATTTCTAATAGAAATCAAGTTGAAGATCCTATATGTGTCAGGTTCCGTGCTTTCTGTGTTTATTTTTGAGTTTTCTGTGTCTTCTGTGCTCTCCGTGTTGTCCTGTCTCCCCGTGATTACTCCCAGGTGTGTCTTGTTCCTTGATTACCTCCGTGTGTATTTAGTCCCACCTGTGTCCGTTGTATTTCGTCGGGTCCTTGTCGTTTGCTGTCGTTAGTCGTCATTATTTGCTAGTCCTTGTGTACTCTGAGCTACCGGTGTTGTGCCCTGTTGTTTGCCCAGCCGTGCTGCCAGTGTTTGGACTGTGTTTGTTTTTTCCTGGACACTTATTAAAACCATCACTATTCTTCTACCTGGGTCTCCAAGCCTCTGCCTCACCACCTCATTCCACCGCCAATCCATGACAATATGGAAACTTTGGTCAATAAATGTCAAACGTTTGGCCTTTTAGTTTCAGACTCAGCCCTCAGTACTAACCTACATACAGGTCGAACAAGGCAAAACGATTAAAAACACGTTCAAGGGTTTTATTACATTTTGCATCGTCTATTGCAAAATAAGGTTTTAATAATGTTTTTGCATTGTAAAGCCCAATTTTTTTGCATTTCTACATAATGCAGCGTTACATATGATCTCCGCTGTTTCCACTCTTGGGGATGCAACCAGTCAGTTACAGCGAAAATGAGGAGCAGTCCTGTGTGTGGTTGCCGTGCCAACGTAGTGTAGCATTAGCCAAGTGTTTCAGCTCCCAAAGCTGAATTTTTATCCGAATATTTTAGATATGAGCTATGAAACAAAATCAGCTGTAAGACAAATGGGATGATACTGAAAGGCAATTCATATGTTCTGCATTCAGAGCTACATCAGTAGCTGTAACGCGAAACATCTGATAAATCCTACATGATCGTCCATTCTGATTAATCTCAATGTTTCTCGGCTTTATAACTAAAGCTGTTCAATTTTCCACTTTCCCGTCAGCTTAGTCATGTGACTAATGTTGAATATCATAAAACCTCAAACGTAAGCAGACACAGAACAGAGAAAGGTCTGAGCATCTTCTCCAGCAGATGAAAATAAGTGTCAAATTAGATGAAAGCTGAGAGTAGCGGCTACATGAAGGAGTGTTTAGGGAAGCAGAGCGAGCCTCTGTCTTGTTGGTCTCCTCACACAGAAGAGAGACAAAAGAAAGACAGAAGAAGAAGAAGTGACTCTTCCGTGGAACTCATCTCAGAGTCTGTGCATGACACTCATCTGAATATTTCATACACCACTTCCTTTTTTTATATACCTGTGTAGGCCCTCCTGGAGCTGTCTTTCAGTATGCCTGACTCATCTGTTCTACAATATGTTAAGAGGACTGTTCTCCACTCTGCAGAGGGGACTGTCTCTCGTCTCCTCTCTCCCTGTAAACACTGACAGCTGACACTGTTTATCAGACAACATACCGTCCAAAACAAGAAGTGGGGAGGAGGAATCGAGAATGATAAATGTGTGTGTTTTTGAACGTTTGGAATGCAAAGTTGTTGTTTTTGGTACAGCCGCGAGGGACGCTGGACATCTGAACGTGGCTTGTCTCTGCAGATTCCCTCCTCTGTCCAAATCAAACAGACACCAGCAGCAGCACCAGCAGAGCAACAGTAAACTCACTGGTATTTTCTACAACATAAAATGTTTAATAGAAAAAGACTAAAAGACATGTTTTATACATGCATTTATACGTGTTTTAGCCTGAGGCAAGTCGTCTATGTGCACTGGGTAAACTAAGTATTGAACTATTTGATGTTTATTGGGTTTAATGACAGATATAAGTAACAACGAAATTAATCTATACTCACAAAGAAATCAAAGAAGTCAAGTCCACAGGTGAAGTCATATGTTATTGTTACCATAAAACTGCACAAATTGAAATTCCGAAAATAAATTGCCTAATGGAAACATGATTGGGGCTGCACAGGGGAGCAGTTGGTAGCTCTGTTACCTTGCAGCAAGAAGGTCCTGGGTTCGATTCCCGGCCCGGGGTCTTTCTGCACAGAGTTTGCATGTTCTCCCTGTGCATGTGTGGGTTCTCTCCTGGTACTCCAGCTTCCTCCCACAATTCAAAAACATGACTGTCAGGTTAATTGGTCTCTCTAAATTCTCCTTAGGTGTGAGTGTGTGAGTGTGTGTGGTTGTTTGTCCTGTTTGTCTCTGTGTTGCCCGGTGACAGACTGACTGGCGACCTGTCCAGGGTGACCCAGCCTCTAGCCCAGAATGTAGCTGGAGAGGCACCGGCACCTCCTGACCCCATTAGGGACAAGGGTGTTAGAAAATGGATGGAAACATAATTTTTAAAAACTTACTTTTTTCAATAAAAGGTTTGTCTGCGCTAAGCTGAGTTGGTTTTTCAGCCATATAAAACTATATGTATTTCGGAAAAATGCAATGGAAATACTTTCCTTACATCACAAATGTCTTGTGATCAACAGTCGAATGTTACTGCAGACCGAAACGCAGAAGAGCGACAGGAAGTAGTAGGAGGATGATGGTTTGGTTTTGTTGTTTTTGGACGATGTGCAGCTGGCTCCACCAGAGCTCCCACAGCATCACACAGTTCATAAAAAGTTGTGTCATCCCAACATTTTGAATCCATGGCTTTTCTGTGAAATAGTCGACTACAATTTCCCAAAACGCAGCATATGTAACGGCTCCAAAGTAGGCGGGGCTTCTTGCTCTCAGGTAACTGCCTGCGTCCGTCGTTGACATTTTTTTAATGACATATCTTGTGAAGAAGCTTATTCACAAAAACAAGAAAACTCCAGATTTGTTACAGCAAAAGAAAATGCATAAAGAGCTAACAGCATAGCATCGCACATAGCTTATTGTTTTAAATTCATTACACTGTATTATTTGTGTAATGAATAATATGTAATGAATAATCCATCTTATGCCAATACCCTCTTTAGAAATATATTTACCAGGAAACATTGATCACCTCAAATACTACTTATTTTCCTTGTACTGAAAATCTTTTCTTTATCAGTGAAAGGTCTCCCCTTAATCTCTCTCAAGGTGAAAAGTACACAGATTATGAAGTGTGAATTTTAAAGTCCTATTATGTTTTTAAAATCTTTGCACTTCAGAAAGGCCTAACCACCCTGCAGCTACTTTAGCTACTTCATGTTAACAACTGTAAATTATTAGGATTAAAAAAAACAGCCTGCGGGTGAGTCGGCGCTCGCTTTCAGCTCATGCTTGAGTTTCTAAAGGTTTCTAAATGTACTTTCGGGTTGAAGAAGAAGAAAAGCAGCTTCTGCTGAGCATTGACATGTTCCACACTGCTAAAGTGTTTTTTGAGAATTTGTGGGTTATTTCTCTGATCTGTCATCCTCTGCTCTTTATTGAAGTTACGCAACAATAAATAGATGCAGTAAACGCTCTCTCTCTCTCTCTCTCTCTCTCTCTCTCTCTCTCTCTCACACACATAGGTTGGGATAATAATGTTTTAGCATTATCCCATTGAGGGATTGTTGTGTGGTGACAGAGAAAATCTCTAATAGGTAAAGCTGATTTTCCTGTGGCTTTATCAAGCTCTGCATTAACAGAAGCTTACTGTTCCTAAAATGACTGGAGGTAAAGACAATGGATAGACAGACTAAGTTTTCCATAATAAAGCTTAATTCTTTTTGGAAAATTACTTACTGCTGCATTATGATAAATAAATATGACATGAAAGGATTAATTAAAATTGTGAATGAGCATTGTTGTTGTTGTTTTTTATTTGGATTCTTATTAAACATGCTGGCTCCCTTTATGACAGAACTATATAAGCTCTGTTGTGAGATGTAAACCAAGGGGACAAAATGTCGTTGCATCTTTCTCTACTCAAATACATATTATAACCAAGAATGAATGCTGAGCAACACTACTGAATAACAGTGTGTTGGATCAGTTGTCAAAGGTCAGCAGAAAGGTTGCAGTCACTATTACTGGTGCAAAAAAAAATAAAAACATAAACAAGCTATGCTTAGCCTGGAGGAGGACCAAGAAAAGCCTGGTGACCTGCCAGGCTTATAATACAGGGAGGGAAACTCTGCAGATACGTTTCCCCAGACATCAACTGATCCAAGTTAATTTGGATCAGTTTTTATCCAAATTTTAATTTGATGGATTATCTGGAGCACTGACATGCTAAAACATTCACACCGCTTATCAAAAACAGTAGCTTTTTGGTCTTTGTGCTTCTGAATAATAGAACTTTTTGAACATCCTGTTTGACATATTGACGTGGTGAATTTCAGAGACTAATTATCTGTGTGAATTTTCCTCCTTAACTTGAGGCCA
Source organism: Alfaro cultratus (assembly GCA_903066825.1). Taxonomy (NCBI): domain Eukaryota; kingdom Metazoa; phylum Chordata; class Actinopteri; order Cyprinodontiformes; family Poeciliidae; genus Alfaro; species Alfaro cultratus. The sequence continues at coordinate 45,723 of CAEFZX010018312.1, forward strand.
GACAGAGAACTGGCTTTCCCGTCGCCGCTTACGGATCACTAGATTCTTTTCTTATAAGACCTACATGATCATAATGTATGACCCGGTGAGATTTCCTCCTTACGTCTTCTATTCTCCTTGCACATTCTTTTATGAACTTGGAAACAAATACAAGCGGGTGACAGATGAAAGATTCGGCGAGAACGGCTCCTGTTTTTGAACAACAAGCAGCCAGAGGGAGGTTGATGCGAGGCCATCGATCAGGAAGGCCGCGCCTGCGTGTTCTGCTTCCTGCTTATGAGTGTGATCGGCTTTACTTTGTTCTCCGGCAGAACAGCCTCTGTCCTCATTAGTTCTGCATTTGTTGTGTTGTTTTCTTCTTTTAACAACTTTTTTTTTTCTTTCTCCAAAGCAACAAATTGCAACAAATCACAGCGTCACGCCGGTTGGGGGTTGGGGGTTTACATTGATCTAAAGTGCTTTTTCATGTGAACAAGACAAATGAAATTCAATGTGAAGGAATATGAGAAAGATGTTTCCAATGCATCAGCAAAGTGACAAGCTCTTCTCTCCCGAAAGTGATATTTAATTCAATGATTTCACAATCTAATGAAGGAAGACAAAGGTGTGAGTGCAAAAGATGAAGGTGCTATATCAATACATGCCTTAGCGACTCTGCATGTGTGTGGATGTAAAGAGGAGGGGGGGTTTTGTCACTGTCCCAACCCTGTTCAATCATTTTCGTTGTTCATTTCTCCCCCTAACTCCTGGTGCTGCTAATGCCGCCGTGTGGAAATGAAAAATGCATTAATGAATATGGCTGAGACAGTGACAGTGCATTGACTGATGACGGAATGAACAAGCTCATTATTAAAGGTCTTATCACCTCTCAACAGATGCAGCTCCACACACACCAACAGGGAGAGGGAAGTACCTCACATTTTGTTCTCTTCATTCATTTGTCATCGTAATCAACGTTGTACAAGGATCTTCTCAAGGTCAAGGTCACCTGCAGTAGCAAGAGCTCAAAGACAGTAGAATGGCACTGAGGTCAGGGAACAGCTGAGGTTAAAGAAAAGGGGTTTTAGCTACGGATTGACTCAGACTGGAGTTTTTGTTTCAGAGAACAGATTCCAATGGTTTTTGGCCAATTTATGAGTTCGATGTAATAATTGAATTTGCTTGAAAGGTCTGGAGTCGTAACATAATCCGCCAAATTTAATCAGTATTAAATGTGGCGGTCAGTCACCAGTCACGCACCAGTGGTAATTTGTGAATTGAATATGAATGAATTAAATGCGGTGTAGACCTAATAAAAAATGGCTTTAACTGGTCAAACACCTTTGTTTCACCAAACAGATAATGCTGTTAATTTTTGATTCAGAAAATTGTCAGTCTTGGTATGGTCATGCAACCCTGGAGAATTTGGTTTAGAAAACTGTTATAATGTCTTGTCAAATTATTACTAAATTTCATTGTTTTGCTAGGCTTACATTAGCATTCTTTATTTCTGTTTTGATGTGACTTGTTGATGGTTTAGTTAGTAGCCCAGTTCAGTGGTTCCAGTTCGGGTGCCTTCACATCAGTCCACCTTAATCAAACTCTAGTTTCTTTACCAAGAAAGTATAATTTGTTTGGGAAGGTGTGAATGTGCAATCGAACTCTAAAGAGGCTCAAAACAGCAAACTCTGGTTCGCCTAAAATCTTAGGTCTCATTTCGATTTAAGTGAATTCTGGTTTGGTTCATATGCATATTACAATTCAAGCGGGCCAGAGACCGCTCCAAAAGCAGGAAGCAATTTGTAAGCCAGGTAGTTCTAGCACTGCAAGGAGAAATGCCAGAGACAAAAGAGGAGTCCAGCTACATTTTGTGAAGAAGGAAGCTGCGTTCAAGAAGACAGCAGGTTCTCACCTGATAGCCTGGTTCACTTTCCCAAGCGAACCACACGCCCTTAAAGTCAGCCTTGCATATACCACTTAGTGAAAGTCAAATGAAAAAAAAAGAAAAGTTTATTTGCGGTTCTGACCTTGTACCTGGAAGTTGGATGAAACAAAGGTCATTGTGTTTGACCAGTTGATGTTTTTGCCCGTCAGCTTTTATTAGGTCTTCATCTCATTTCATTCATTTACATTTACTTTTCAAATCGTTGATATCAAAATTTCACCTTATCAACACTAAGAGCACCGTCCTCGAAGCATCCAGCACATTTTGTGAAGAAGCAGTTGTGTAGAGGATTAGGCTGAACTGTTACTTAGTCGTTCTTTATTAGTTTTAAACATGCTTTTAATTATTACTGCTGTCTCTTTTGAGTAGAAACTCTGCGATTGTGTTTCTGCTTCAGTCTTGACAGATTTTTACACTTCACTGAGAACACGGTAACACTCCGAGAGAGCTCAGTCGTCCACAGGTAGCGCAGAGATAATTAGCTAAATCTCTATGGGTAGTTTGGGCCCCTCCGGCCCCCGCGATGGAAATAAATCAAGTTTCTGTCCGTCCTGTCAGTGGGACCAGCAGCGGTTAGGTAAGAGTCCCCTTCCTTTATTTGAATCGACTAATTAGACTCAGTAACCACAGAGTATTTCTTCCAGCTGAAGCACGAAACGTTGCTGATACAAGCTGTGCTCCTGAAGGATGCAAATCGTGTGCGTCCACATGCGGCTCGTTGTGTCCCTCAGTCTCCAGTTCTCAGTATTTGGGATTCTTGTTTGTTTTTTCCCTTTCAGTCGTGTCCTTTTCTTTTCACACCCTTTTGAAATCCTCCCCATGTCATTACAGAGCTAGCTCTGGGGGTCTTTCAGCTAGCAACACGGCAAAAGACCTAACAGTCAATTTGATACTTTGAGGAACGTTTAGCTGTTTTTGTTTTTTTTCCATCGAGACTCATCAGCAGGCTCAGATTGCTCTTACAGGATTAATGGCATTTCTGTTTGATTCAACGAGGGGTTTTGGGTTTTTTTTTAAAAATATGAGCTTGTATTCATAGGTACCTGAACAATGCTCTGCCAGACTGACACGTTTCCTCTCCCTCAGAGTACAAAAAGAGGCTATTTCACAGTTGGCATGATACAGCTGGCGTAATGCATTATTTAAGACAAAAACATCCAATCACCATGAGAGGATTTTAATCATGGCTGCACCTTTTCTGCATCTGCGTTGTCTTTGTTCAGCTTCTCTCCAACCTTCATAGACATGCAAGTTAGCACACCCGCCATGTTTGTAACCTTGGTTGTCTCTAGCTTTGCCTAGCTAGCTCTTTAAGGAGGTTTTTTCATCTCCATCATGTTTGCTTTGTGTAACTCATCTGTTCCTAATGTCTAGTAGTCTACCGGAGTCACAAGACAATACGGTGAAAAAGTATTCACAACAACAGGCCACGAGCCGGAATGTTCCAGCAGATACTTAGAAACTGAAGTAAGGTGCAGTGAGGACTTGGCTGTATTGATTCCCCCAATCTCTCTGTGCTTAGATTGACTTTGACTGGACATATTCAAAGGTCTTGTTTGTTATTTTTCACTGTTATGAGCTCTTTTGTTCTAAAGAAACTTGTTCAACTTGTGACACAAAAAACTGTCATCATTCAACCATTACCAACCCTACAAACACTGGGTTGCTTCACACTGTTTCTGGTGTCTAAGGTCTTGAACGTGCCTCCTGTTTTTAGTGTTTTATCACTAAGTTTGAACTCACCAGACCATAAAACCTTTCCATCTCCACTCCCGTTTGACCGTGGGGTCAGCTGGAAACGTTGGTCACTTTTCTTCCAGCAGCTTTTTGTTCACACCCGACACAAGTCACGACTTCTGAGTTACATTTTAAATTCTGAACAACTGGGGCTGTTTGGACTTCTTCACACATATATTTTTGCCCAATTTTCCCACTTGAACATGCATTTTCAATGTAGGCAATGTTTTAGTATTGAGGGTATTTTCCTCAACTAAAATTGCCTCATTTATTTGTCAAGCTACACATTTGGGTATTTGACTCTTTCCTTGGAAAGCCCTCCCCCATAAACCAGTCTAGAAGTTCTCGTCAGGTAAATGTGTACCCTTGGCGCCCATCACGTCCAAACTCATCAAAAGTTGCTGCTTGTGGTACTTTCTGCTCCCTTCATAGCCCTTCATTTTTAATTTATGCTGGTAATCATCAAGCTTAATGTACAGTGCGAGGGGGAGTACTTCTCTTGCCGTTGAGGCGTCGTCCCTCTGTGGTCCTGCTCTGCAGCAGATGGTGTCTCTGATACAAAGCGTATTATGCATCTTTCACCTTAATATTTGCTCCGGGGTCACATTAAGCCAACCGATCTCTCGCAAATCTGCTGTAGATGGTGAGCTGCAGATCCCTGGAGCTCTAGATCTTTCCGAAGAGTATTCTTGCACTGACAGTCGAGCCAAACTTTTACTGTTTTCTTTGTTTTTGGTGAGATTTTATTTTCCAACCCTGATGACGCGGTCGTCGTTTTAGACGACGGAATGCTAGTGGTTTTCCTTTTTTGTGGTGTGAACTGCTTTTATCTTAACAGCAGAACAATTTCAGTGCATGTGTAGGAATAAATGAACAGATTGACTTTGGCGTGTTGGTAGTCAAATAAACAGGTAGGTTAAAAATAGTCAAAAAACATTTTTTTAACGAATGTGAAAGTAAAAAAAGCAGATCCTCAGTGTTTAAATGAGGGCAAATGCTACAAATGCAACAGATATTCCTATGGAAGTAAGATTTAAACTTGGATAACATAATAAAATGTAGTTTGACAGAGCCACTCTCCTTAGATCAGTATAGGAAAGTATAAGACAGGGTTTGCTTTAATCTACCCACGGCACCCGGTGAGCTTGAAATGATCAGATCAGGATGATTCAGATAGCATCAAAGTCTCCTTAAGTCACAGAGGGGGTTACTCAAATGACTTTCCAACAATCGAAACTTTCCGCGCACACACACATTCCTTTCATATCCGATGACGTGTGGACTCTCACACTCGGAGGCACCTTCAAGTTCACAAAAATGCCAGATTTCCATCCCCTGTAATGACTGCGGAGGGAGATAAGCGCTTGGACAAACCTTTACCGTCTGTGATTATAGCTCAGGCTGACCTGATGAGGAGGGCTATGAGGAAGGACAAGGACCAGGAAAGGTCAAACCTGATGTGAAACTCAAAGTTCAACAGAGCAACACGTCATTGAAACTATTCAATCTGGTCAGGATGATTGTTTACAAAGTGAAAATATGTTTTCAATCGTAATGATTTTAAATGATTACATCAAACTTTATGTCACAAGGGCCAAGATCGTCATTTTCTTTTTAATATTAAAAATAAATGTTTTTCCACCGTTTTTCATCTGCTCAACAATAAACCAAACCTGCTAGATTTTATTGAAATGAACAAAATAGTCAGAAAACGGATTTGTATTATTGCACCAATGGTGGTGATTTAATTTAATATGTTTAAATTCATAAAACAACAACTTTGTCACAAAGAGAAATTTAATGTTGTGTCTCATCAGGTATTTATTTAAAAAGTCGTTGTGGACGGAGATGTTGTTGGAAGGAAGGATATCTGGTAGCAGTCGGTCTTGCTTTAAATCTGAAGTGTCTTCCTCCAGGATTTAAGGTCATAGTTCAGGTGTTATTTGAGCTTTTGAGATGCTAACCAGGTGCTCCCAGTTGTAAAAAAGGTAACCTTGTTGCCACGGTTACGCATCGTAACTGTCCAAAAGCAAAAGAAGTGAGAGCAAAAATCCTTCCGGCTGCACAGCATCCAAAACCAGAGGGAGTAAATGTTCAAACTTTCAGCAAAGCAACTGAAAAACTCATGAGATAAAGTTAAAAAAGAACAAATCAGAAATAATACACACAGCATGACTGGAGTCATTCTGGAACGTTTGTGGCTTTCCTTCCTACAGAATTCAAATAAATGCAAAAACTTGGGTAATGGATGAGAAATCATTTGTTTTACCTAAACAATTTATTTTATTTTAGGATTTTGTTTGTGAAAGTATCCACCTAATAGACTAACATAAACTAATAAATTATTTAAATCAATCCATCAATGCAGCAGCTCGTCCAATCATCATACGCAGCATTCAGTCATGAACGAGCTCACAAAACTTTTACCGCAATTAAGTCCTCTTCTCCCTAAAACTGTTTACTTCGGATCTTGCTGAACCTTTAAAACACTGGCAGTTTAGCCGCTCGCATGCAAGCATGGACATAAAATCAAACCAGCAGCAGGCTGTAATTTTTAACTCCAGTAAATGACAGGAAAGATTCACATTCTGTCTGCCATGTTTTTACGATGCTGGCAGCCAGAAGTAAACACCGACCTTGTTATTATCATGTGTTTGCTGCCCACCTTCTCATATTCAGATGGTAATATGGGTTAACCAAAAGTCCCAAACTCTTGCATTTGCTTTTTATATATATATATATATATATATATATATATATATATATATATATAATGCGTAACTTTAAAACATATTTAAGTTCTAAACTGGACATATTATGTGACATAAAAACGTTTTGAGTAACAATTATGTTACTTTGTAAAAGCACAAATAAAAAGAACGTAAAGTAAACCAAAGACTACAAGTAAGACACTTAGATTTTAAGGCATTTTGAATTTGACGTTACAATACGTCATTTATTTATTTATTTAAGGTTCTGTTTTAATGCACCGTGTATGTGGAGCGAAAGCGATGAGGAAATGGTGACAAAGCAAGGAGAACATGGCGGTAGGCGGAGAGCTGGGACAGTGGGGGGGGAGGAGGCCTATAGGTGAAGGGTTGTCTCATTAATCTTAAAAGGGCACAGCGTAACTTTCAGAATGCAAATGAAACCATCAATCTTGTCAGGGAGATAGAGCGATGGAAAGATAGAGAGATGGAGAGGGGTGCCTGGGAAGAGGATGGAAGGGAACAGAAGAATAACGCAATCCTCCGTGTGCCTTCGTGTCACATCATAAAAGTCTCATAAAGGGGGTTTCATCCACAACTGGGAAACTGAAGTTCAACTGAAAGTCAGCGTTTAAGAAGCGAGAGCGCTCTCTACTCTGACATAAAAACCTAACTGCTATCAAGTTTAGACAAAAACAACAGAATCCTACATTTGAGCAACAATTGTTGACCTGCTGTGGATGCAAACTGCTGCATCTCGTTGCTTCCCACGGCCATGAATTCAGATATTTCTATTAAACATAGTTATTTCCTTTCTAAAGATATATTTCTGCTTGTCAGGTTGATCCTATCCGACATGTCAGAATGTCCTGGGGTTAAATATTGAACCTTTGTCAGCTACAAAGTGTCGAGCAAAAAAGGCTGAACCTAAAATACAACACATCCCATTTCTGCCTTTACATTTATCATCACTATATTTCAGCTTTGCATCAGCTGATACCTCTCACTATTAAACATGACGTGTCTTGCAAAAGTGTTAATGTCTCTTGAACTTTTTTCAAATGTTTTCATGCAACAACCTACAAACTTAAATGTATTTTAACTAGGAGTGGGTAATTGTTGTGTCGTTTATTTATTGTGACAAATTTCTTGCCAATTTAATTATTTTTTAATCTTGAGAACGTGTTCTTGCGTTACTGTTCCATTACCACTATGTTACTTGAAATGGTGTCGAAACAACAACATTATTGTCCCACACATTGTAAGAATGTGTGGGACAGTTCATCGTCCAGAAAAATGTATCTTGCCAGGCCTAGTCTGTTTTTATTATTATTATTATTACTATTATTGTCACAATACTTCACTTTACTGTCATATTTATAACTAAAATAGACATCAGAAATATATTAAATGCTATTCCTCTACTTGTCTTGTCTATCAAGGCGTGTGCTGTTGCCTTTCTCGGCCAGATCGCCCTTGTGAACAAAGTCTTGATCTTGATGGGTTTTTATGTGGCTAAAGGTTTAAAGAAAACTGTTATTTTCATAAAATTTGAACATTGAAGCCCCATTAGTCCGAAACTGTTGCACACTCGTAATAATCTCTTTCTGTTTTACCCTCAGCGCTCCAGACGACTCAGCCTCCCAAAGTCCTTTTCCCTCCAGAGAGACAAGACACGGTGATAGAAATCACGCCTGGTAAGGAGGAACCTTTTCACTTTGTGCCGCCTTCAGCTTTGGAAGAAAATATCCAACTTTGGTGCAAAGTTATAACTGTGTTTTGATTTTTTAAAATGCGGCTAAACGATGGTGCAGTTGCTAGTCTTGGAGCCAGAAGTGTCTGGTGCAGGGTAATCCTCACCCTGTTGGGGCAAATTGGGTCAGAAAACAGATGGATAGATGGTCCTCCTCCATAAAAGCCTCCTGTTTTTCCACAAACAGCCGTTTTGATCAATTATATCTCGATGCAACCTGGAGGAGTACATGACCTCTGCACTTTGAGCTTGACCAGGTACAAAATGTTAACAGAAACCTGCTGCAGAGTGGTGTCTTCAATAGTCTAGAGTGGAATTGTGTAAGAGTTTGACGCAGTTAATAGCAGAAACTGTGAGTGAATGTTCTTTTTTTTTAAAAAACAAAACAATTGATTTATCAGCGGTTCAGAAAAAGAGGGAGTAGTACCGTGTCACGATGCCGCAATAATAACCGTGCCCTTTACGCACTGAGCGGAGCGTTGGGCTGAATGTTTCTAAGTGCTGCATGCGACTGCATCAGCTTTTCCCTTTGGCTTCCAATAAAGAGGTCGTGAAGGAAGTGGGTGGCAGAAGTCTCAAGGTGATTTAGTGTTAGAAATGTGAAGAGGCAAGTCGGGTCAGCAGAGGCTTGGACGAAAACAACAATCAGGATGGAAGCTGTTTATATGGATGTATGGAGAGGTTTTTTGTTGGTTTGAGATGAATCCCCAGAGATCACAGCTAACCAGAGCTGAGGTCCGACAGAGGGGATCGGTGTCACTGTGATTATGAAACCTTTGGGTGGTTTTCCCTTTTTATTGCCTTTACAAACCACTCATAATCAATGCAGGCTTTATTTGACAGCAAATTACAAAAAAAAAAAAAATACTTCAACATCAATCAGAAAACTGATTCCGACAAAATAATGTTGATTTTTAGTGATTGGATAAATATCAACTCTTTCTAGATTAATGTTTTTAAGCGTGTAGAGTTTTGGTCTTGGCTCCAGTTAGCCTGCTATGTGGGATACCTCAGGGCTCAGTATTCAGACCTGTTCTCTTCTTTATCATTTTGTACCACTTGGCCAAATAAGAAGTAAATTTTCACATGTGTCTCATCATTTCTCTGCTGATGACATTCAGCTGTATTGTTCCTTCAGACCTTCTGAATACTGAAAGTTGTCATTAGTGACTGCGATAAAACGGAAATCTAAATTATTCGTCCTGACAGTCAAATAACTGAAATGAGGCAACACCTTGGAGTCTTAGTTTCTTTTTTTAAACCAGGCCTCAGAGACTTTGGCATTATTTTGGATTCTGCCATGTCAATACAGAGCCATCCTCATTGATTAATCAGAAACTGCAGCCTTGTGAACACAATGCTAAATGTGCTAACGGCAGAGAAACAACTCTGTTACAGGTCAACCATTTATCCACCGTCATGGGTGGCTATGATAACTAGTATTAATGCTCACACTGGCTCTGCTGAGTGGCGCACACACCTCCATGATTGACAGCGATAAGACCCGCCTCCTGGCTCTGCGGGTTAGCACTGGAAGAAGGCAGACGAAGTTTTTTTTTTTGTTTTTTTTTCACAGATTTGTCTCAGACCTCATCAACAACATATATATGTTGTTGATTTGTCACAACATAGTGATGGTTTCAACAAATATGGTTAAAAATTGTTTATTTTAATATAAGTTACATATTGCAGCTTTAGTAAACACAAAGTAAGCGGCTGCTTGTTCCGGTTTGATTAGCTGTTAGCTTTAGCCTCTGTGACCACATAACCAGGAGCTGGTGTTGTTCGTGCGGTTTTGGTGAGGAGCTGCCTTCCAAAGTTCTGAGAGGTCACCGCCTGGGTCTGTGGAGGCCTCAGGGTGAGGGGGTCAGAGGTCAGGTTTGGCTAGAGAACAGCTGGCAGGGATTTCAGCATCTTGGCCGAGTTAAATGAAGGATAGTGGATCTCTGAACGCTCGGCTGGCCCTCCCGCTCCTTGTCGGCATGCACTCTGTACCCTCTCGCTGTCCCGCCGCGTTTTTTACTCCTTTCATCTCCGTCTGCCGGCGAACAGCAATGGCTTCTGATCGGTCTGGATTCAAACTTTTCCAAATCTGGCAAGAGGCCAAAAGAAGATCTTCCGACTTGTGTCTCAGGATGTCACTTTCCTAAAAATCAGTAGAAGGAAATGATGAACTGGTAATAAACGCGGAAAAAGGATTTAATTCAGATTTGCTTGTGTGCCAAACAGTGTGTGTTGTGTTCTGCAGTGAGCCCAGTTGGCTGCCTTCCTCACCAGCTGTGTGAGTGTGAGTGTGTGTCCCCAAGTGCGTGCATGCATGGGTTTGCCCTGCTGTTCAGCGGTCTCTCTGACAATGTTAACACCGTAGGCAGAAATGTTCTGATGCGTGTGTGTGTGTGTGTGTGCGTGTGTGTGTGATGTAGTAACAAACAGACCCCAAGGCCTCTGTACATCGACTGCAGCAGGGACACCTTTTAATGGGCACTGCAATATCAACCGCACAAAACACACACACACTCTCCTGAAAGCAATAAAGGCTACATACAAGACACACACTCGGTCGCACACACTCCGGCAGTCACACTGTGACCCCGCGGTACATTTTTAATTATTGTCTTGTTTTAACCTGAGGAGGATTCACATCAGCAGCCACAGTGGTGTTGCTCATTTCCCCCCACCCCCTCCATCCTACACACACACACACACACACACACACACATTTCCTCTCTGCTTCATGTCTTCTCTTTTTCTCTCTCATCTCTCACTTTGTCTCTTCTTTTCATCCTTCATTCTTTGTCTCCAGACAAGGCGGGGTTGCTCGTTTACGTTCTGAAAGCTCATTTGTTGGAGTGAAAGCGTTTCATCTTTGTGTTTCCTGCACTTTTCTGGAACAACTGGATGTAAATGCATCCGTTTTGTTTGTTTACAGACGTGAGGAAAACAACATCGATGAAGAGAACAAAGAGTTAGAAGCTGATTTGACGTACGAGTCCATTTGGAAAGTGTTCAAAGCGCTTCACCTTTTCCACGTTTTCTGTCTCAGCCTTATTCCAAATTGCATTAACTTAATGTCTTTCTTCAAAAATTCTCCATGCAAATGTTTGAGATAGTTGCAGATTCATTAAAGGGGCAGTAAGTCATCACATCGTGGCTCCTCTACAAACCCTTTAACAACGTTTGCTCTGAGAACTAGCTCCTATAATTAGTTCCTCCTGGTGTTTGCTAACTGCTGCTGACTAGTCTGATTTTGATTGAATATCAAATTGAGTCCAACGGCTGATTGGTTTCATCTGACGATGGTGACGTTGTGTTCAAAAGTAACTAATATACTTTCGAACCAAACGACATGTGAGCAGAATGAAGCTGTTGTGTTTCCGTTGAGGACAGAATGTGGTTGGTGGATGTTGGGTAATAATTCATATCTTCATTTGCACCTTTACTTTCACAGTTTACTCTTTTTGCCCTTGCTTTTTACTATATTAGCAGAACTGAAGGTTCTCCCTACAGAGGCCCAGCAGCAAATCTGTTTTCATTCACAGCAGATTCGTCAACAGAGCTGGAAACTTATACAGATTAACTGTATTTCAATCAAGGTTTATTATGTGCATTTTGAAGTATTGCATTAGAAAAGGTTGATGAAAATGACAAAAGAAAAAAAAACTTCCTCAATTTTTGCAAAAAAGTTGTTACCTTCTTTGAAGTAGTTTTGAGTTTTCTGATAAAGAGTTGATGTGCAAAAGGGGAGATGGAAGCGCGATTGTTTACTGTGGTTGTTTATATGTAGTTGCTACGGCAACAATCAGTGATTTTTTTTGTCACTGCAGAGAAAAAGTTACATGTATTCATGTGCTTGATGTGTGATCTGCTCAGCCAGTTGAATATTAACCAAACCAAATGATAATAAAACACAACTGAATATGTCTCTATATTAATCTGAAAAAGGTTGGGGAAAAATTACACAGAAAACTTTTGACGGCAAATTTCAAAATAACGAGCAATGAAAGAAATGTAGTTCCACATCTGAGTTGGACTCTCGTGTGTCCACTGGTGGGCACAAAACGTCTTCCTGGTTAATTCGCTTCAAACCAGTAGATGAAAACGCCACTAATTTGGATTTTCGTCTTTGCAGTATTTTAAAAGTTTGCTCAAAATTCACGAGACAATTAGATGGAAACATGGCGCATTCTGGCGTTTCTATTTCTTTATTTTTGTTGATGCTTTAAAACAGCATCGACAAAAACTAAAACAGCAGGGATGTGGTCTTTGATTTCTATAAATTTTTCAAGAGAATCTGGATCGTTATGATGGAGCTTCAGCGGCTTTGAAACTACAGTTTAATATGGAAAATTAATGAGCAAGTCTAAAATTCAAGCTGGATTGTAGACTTGTAAAGCATTTAAAGTAGGTTGATGTTGGGACATAAATGAACTAGTTGGATCATTTGTACGTTTTTGTTGTTGCTCATTTGACTTTTTCTTACAACACACGTCGTTTTTTACTAGCAGATGCCGTTGGAGCGTTTGTCTCTTAGGCATAAAGCTCAAAAAAGAGAGAAACTTTGTGCTGTCTAATAATTTTCCCTATCTTTCCAATGAACGTTTTACACATTCTAAGTTTTATTCTCCAGTGTTGAATACGTCTGAGGCAATTTGAAGTAATAAATTAAGATATTTTCAGAGAATTCACTGGCATATTTAATCGAGTAATTACCAAACAATGAGTTTCCATTATTTTTCTTGGTGTGAGTCGGGAGAATGGAGCAGATGAAGCGAACTGATGAATGTTGTCTCTGGAGGGAAAACTAATGGGAACGTTAGACCACCAAGGCGAAAGTAGATGGAAGAAAGCACCTAAACCAAAGCATGAGAAATTGCATTACGGCTTAGTAAATTAGACAGCATTCATGTAATGATTGGTGATCTAAAATGTTTGCCACCATTTATCACAGGGTCACTACGACTTTTTAAGGTTCAACATTTACTTCGTGTCATTCTTCTCACGAATGCTGTCGGTTTCTAAATGTCATACATGAATTCACAGAGGCACAGCTAATTACTCAAGCCAAACATTCATGTCGTCTATATTTTCTCCTTCCCGTCGAGCACAAAATGTTTCCCACTTTTAGATTCTCGCCCTTGTGCTTTTTGGTACGCCACTGCAATGTTGCAACTGATGGTGGAGCTGCAGAAACCTTACAGATGAGGAAAATTCCTCAGATTGAAAAGAAACATCCCTAAAGGTTACCCTGGATAATACCAGCTCCTTGTTCTACGCTTCGCTTCGCTGAGAGAGTCTGGACTCCAAGCTGTTGAGAAACGATGGCTTTCTGGAGGCCTGGACTCTGTTGAAATTTCAATCTTGGGTAAGATTAAAATTTTAAATCGTAGGTCGACGCTATGAAGCTTAACAGACTTTGTCTGCAGTGTAAACAACCACTCTTCCAATGTGAAGTAAAAAGTGTTCATCTGAATAAAATGGCTGTTCATGGTAATTTAATATTTGCACACAGACTGAATGGCTACGTTCACTTCCTCCACTGCCTTTGCTAAAACTACCTGCAGACTACAATTCTAAAACGGCGCAGAAACTCAACATCGTTGTTCAGAACTTCTTCTCTTCGATGTTCAGTACAAATTCTACCGGTTGAATCCAAGAGAACGGGAAAAAGCCCAGGCTGAGATCTGAATCGAGCGGAATAGTGCCGGAAGGCAATGGCCAGGCCACCCAAAGGTGTGTAAGGTGGTACGACTGAGAGTGGTCTGAAAGTACAATTGGTTAATTCATGGACATGGCTGTGATCACAATGCTGTCAATACTCTGAAGAAAACCATTTTAAAAATATAACCAACTTTTGCCTTTAGCTAAGCAAGCATATACAAGTCTGACAAATCCTCTGACCATAAAAAGTCTAAAGGTCATTTTCTTTTAGCCCTTTCAAGTACAACAGTCCTTGCACAGACACCACAAAATTATTTATTTCTGCAGCCGAGTTGCCAACAGGAATTTTAACAGCTATGTGAACATTAGTATCCCTGACTCATTCGCACAAAACTGGTATTTGCTTTTTAATGCAGTTTTAATTAGACAGAAGGGATAAATAAATGCCTCTAAATGTCACTCTGGGCAAGTTATTGCATTTGTGAATTGTCTCGTCTGCTATCCACACGGCCCACATTTATTTGTTCTCCGCTCCCAGTACAATTGTTTTCTTTTTGGATTCATTAGTCATCAGTGATTGAGTTATTTGTGAGATCAGAGCTAAGATAATAGAATATTTGCAATTATAAAGGGACAGTACGCCTCCTACCAGCTAAAGTTTCCACTTTCCTTATGTTTGTTAATTCTTTGAACTTTGCTTCTCTATGACCAAAGAGATTGATGGGGGATTTTTTATTTTATTTTTTTAACAGTAGCTTAGCTGACGAGAACTTACACCAAGAACTTGACTTTTCCTTTTGTTTTTCTGGCCCTGTAATTTTCTTAATTACTGTTTGTGCCCTATAAACCCTTTTTGTTGCATATTTGTGTTGCTGATGTTTGGTGTCGATCAACATCGTCTATAAATATTGCCTGGATTTTGATGCGATTTGGTGGCGTCAGCCTCTGTGACTGTGGGACATCCAGTCCACTCTGTCTGAGCAGAGATGTTCCTGCACAGAACACCAGACTCTTTGTTTAAGCCAAAGCCTCATCCAATGCCTTCTTGTTCCCTTCTACCAACTTTGGGTTTCTGCAGAGCTTGACTTCATGTCATCTTGAGTTATTATTTTCCTGATGTACTTCTGGATGTTTGCTGTTATATTTTCTGGTGTTTACTGGTTCATGCTCTCTCTCATTTAGCCTGTTTTATATTATCAAAGTGCTGGATTCAACTTAAGAACCCATATCGTAAAAGACAGCCAGAATTTGCTTTTCAACATTTTCAGAGTCTTGTTTACAAATGAGGAGAAGGACATTGATGGGTTGCTTGGTATGCAGTGGCGTCACACCAACCTGTACAGTGACGCTGGTGCTGTGCAAGTCTGTCTTGAAGAGAAAGCTGAGCAGAAAGACGAAGCTCTGTTTACCTCTTGATCTATTTTCAAACCTCAGCTATGGTGAAGAGATCTGAGTAGTGACTGAAAGAACGAGATACAAGAGGATACAAGAGATCAAAATGAGATTCCTCTGTAGAGTGTCTGTCCCGCAGAGATAGGGAGCTCTGTCTTTCAGGAGGGGATCAGAGTAGAGCCACATCGAGAGGAACCAGTTGAGGTGGGTCAGGCATCTGATTGAGATGCCTCTTGGGATCTTTCCTGGCAAGGTGTTGGTTTACGTGGAGGGGTCTGTGTTTCTCAGTGGACCTGTGAAGGCATTGATTCACCTGGAGGAACAAGGCAGGTACCCCAGTACAGGAATATGAGGAAGGTGTTCAGGCCTCTGAAGGACAATAGCTGGTACAGAACATCGCCTTGTTTTAAGGTGGACTTGATTGCAGTTGGTATTTGAATTGGCCTTCTCTAGGATTTTCTTTTAAATGAAGTTTTACTGAATGTCCCAGTGTTTAATATTATACAGTTCCAAGCACTCCACCTGTCATAGTTCTGTATCTGCGTTTGGTCTTACAGTTTTAAGAGGCTAGCTGGTGCAGTGCTCCTATGATGTTTGCCCCAAATCCCTTTTGGATTCTGTTCTTGTACTGACACTATTACCAATTCATCTGGAGGAGCTCCCATGTTCTCAAGACGCAAATGTTTGTTCTGCAAAGTTGTTGAATTGCCCCTTTGCAGGGCTCTTTCATAGAAAGGATCCTTGGGTGAACGAGCTGCTTTGCTTGCTAATTCCTACCAGGCGTAGAAACCCGTTTGAATAGAAGTGGACAACTTTCCAAACCTTATTTTAGCATTAGAAAGAGTAGACATTAAAGTTAAATGTACATTTGAGGTGTAAAGGCATTGGGTGATAGTAACCTATATACACGGTGAAACATTGGGGATTCAGACAATATGAGGATTTTGTCACATACTTGATTGTTTTTCCTGCTCACTAAAATGACACTGTGTCTCCAGTGACCACTAATATACAGATTTTCTCAAAGCCAATGATTGAATCATACAAGTCATGCTTACAGATAGTTTCAGAGGTTCACATACTGAGACATATTAGATGCTAACGTGGGGGTGGCTGTGAAAGGCAGAGTGAGATAAGAAGTGGGTTTTTTTCCCCCTTTTTCCTTTCTTGTCTCTGTTTTTTTGGTCTTTCTCATCTCCCATCGTATTTATCAGTCCCCGTCTGTCTGACTGTCTCTGTGAGGCGTCTGCCTCTATCTCACTGTCTGCTTCCTTTTATATCTAACTGTTCCTTTGCCTTTCTCTTTGTGCTCATCATCTCCATGTTTTAAAATAGTTGTGTACGTCATTGTGCCGTTTCAGACAGCCACAGGGAGGTGGAGAACATCGGGTGGGAGAAGGCCAGGGTAAAATGATCGAGAGGTCTTTATATTTTAGCGTTTCGTACATTAGAGAAAGTGGGATGGCGTTTGAAAGTTAGTCATCCGACTGTATGCTGGGTAATAGTGTCATTTGATCTAGAGCCAAAACGTCCAGTGGAGGATTTCTTGAGAGTTAAAAAGGGGACAAATTGGGAAGCAATGTCTTAAAGAAATAGAAAATGTTATGAGAAATCAAATGCAAATGTAGTTATTATAAACTGTTGGATGGCCAGCATTAAAATTATGATGTTTTATCTATGTTAGTAGGAGAAAAATATAGCGAACAAAACATATGAAAGTCCCAAATTTCTGTAGATAAGACTGTCACATTATTGTAGCGGGCAACAC
Source organism: Alfaro cultratus (assembly GCA_903066825.1). Classification (NCBI taxonomy): domain Eukaryota; kingdom Metazoa; phylum Chordata; class Actinopteri; order Cyprinodontiformes; family Poeciliidae; genus Alfaro; species Alfaro cultratus. The sequence continues at coordinate 62,663 of CAEFZX010018312.1, forward strand.
ACAAAAGGATTGCAGACACGTTACATGTTATTGTTTACATCTGGAAATTTGGCACATACGCTCAACGGTGGAGGGCAAAAAGACGATTGTTTTACTTGTCATCCGTAGCCGTGCTGCCGCGGTAGAGCAGTTTAGTTAAATTGAAACTGGAGATGCAGGTGTTATTAATCTAATGCAGTGAAAAATAACGCACTCAAAAAAAAAGACATTCTGGACTTACTTAAAAATGTAATGTCAGGTGGTTCTACATAACTTTTTTAATTTAGTTGAAGAACAACTCAAAACCACTTGTACACTTTTTCCTTTTTTTTTATCCTCTGTGATGCTTCGCTTCACATAGACTCGTTGTCATAGCAACTGACTGACAACAATGCCACTACTGCATCAGGATGCAACACTAAAACACACGCAGACATTTTCCACACAAAGAACAGAACATTCAGTACGTTACAGTTTTATGTTTTGAGGCTTCATGTTTATTTTGTGATCACTAATGCAAATATTAAGCAATCGCTCAGGTAGATTAGCTAATTTAAACACCTGCTCTAATGATGATCTGTCAGAGTTGGTGTGCAGGTCACCTTTTTTTTTTTTTACTGAACTGAAACACGGCAAATTCTGCAGCACATCTACACGTTAAGTTTGTCAAAGTCAAGTTAGCATAGCTAGCCTACTACCCTCTCCTTTAATATTTATCTTATTAAAACTTTGATCTGACTATATTATCTAGTTCTAATAGTGTTGACAATTAGTAGCAAAGCACTGCGTCTTTTTTACTTTTATATGTCAGGCGTACACTCAAGATTAGCGCATTATGTTTGCAACTTGAAAGCTAAAGCCAAGAAGCTGGGGGGCGGGACCTTACATGCATGACATCACACTGCATCATGTCTATAGAAAAAATATATAACTTAGTCAGAACATGAGGTTGATAAGTTTGATGCAGCCACTGATTGATTTATATTTTTACCTGGGGTTCAAATAAACATTGTGGGAGCTGGGTGTACTAAACTAGGCCACATAGATTCACACAAGATGCAAAAAAACATCATATATGAAATACAAGATGGCTACACATTAATTAGCATGCTAACTCAGAAACATACATCTTCACTTCACTAGCTAAATGTCTCTGTCTGTTTTTTGATAGACAAACCACACAAAACAGAGGAACAGTCAAAGATGTGAGGGAGGAGAAAATCAGCTTCAAAGGAGTAAAAAATTTAATTGCGGAGAAAAGAGTGACAATTTTTGTGCTCAAAGTACTATGAAATTTATGAAATTCAATTAATTCATCGTCTGTGGAACTCAAAAACAATGGTAATCAGCTTTTGTTTGCAACACCGATGGCGAAAGGCTTGATTTGGGAGGAGAAACGAGATGCACGCGATGAAAGCGAGGCAGTTAGAGAAACAGCTGTTCGACTGTGTTCTTACAGGCAGAACTAACAGCGGCGAGAGCAACTCGGATTGGAAGAAGAGGGCTTTCAGGCTCGCAGGTTTGTTTAGTTACGCACAGATAAACTGTAAAATGTGCTTTCTCATCTTCACTGAGAGCTGGACGGACTGAAACTCGACAGACGGTTCAGTCTGATCACGTCCAATGATTCCCTCCCATTCACCTGAAAAAGATCTTTGGCTCTTTGTCTTTCATTTTCTCTCAAAGCACAAGCACCTCAATTGTCAAATTTACCCTTTTGAGCACAGTATCCAATGCTTCAGTGATGTCTTTCCCATGGATCTAATTGGAGATGTTACTTTCATCTCTTTTTTTCAGAAACAGTTTGGTCTGTCTTTTCAACTCGGTTTCCAGCAAAGCCAAACTCATTCATCGGCCCGTTTAGCTTTAAATCATTCATAATGCTGAAGATGACAGAAAATACAACATATTGATTGTTGAAGAAGTTTGTGTATTATGTTTTTATATATTTTTCAGCTAATTTTGTATTATTTTTCCCCAGTTCTTTCAACATTTATTCAGTTTTAAAGTGTAACTTGTAATTTTAAGCAGAAATTCACAGATCAGAATTTTTCCAATCTCCAGTTTATAAAAAGATTTTACCTACCGATAACGATTTTTAGCAAGTTCAGATTTTGCTTACAAGAAAATGAATAAAATGTCCTCAATGTTAGCATGCATGTGTGTAGATTCGTTACAGTGAGCAAATCAGTGGATGGATGCAGTTACATTTTCACACTTTTAACGGCTGTGGGAGCTCAAGGAAGAGAAGAGAAAAACTGAAAGGCAAACAAAGAATGATAGTTTTTATCTCACTTTTAGGTGTTTGATGTTTTCAAACGCTTTCTGCCTCCTACAGCAGATAAAGCTCAGCTACTAATTCTTAAAAAGCTCACAAGAGCTGATCGCCATGCACAGCCACGCTCTGCACAACTTTGAAAAGCAGCAGTAGTCACAGTAATGAATAAAACAAATTGTGAAGAAACAGTTTCAGCTTAAGTGAACTATACAGAATGGAGGGTAAATCACAAGCATCGTGACGAAAATAGCCAAAGTCTGGAGCTGAAATCAGAGATTAAGCAGAGCTAAGTCGTGGCTTCAATACAAAGTTAAAGCTGAAAGATGTGCAGGTGTTATTCCAGTAAACGGTGGCTGGTGTAAAGTGTCAACTCAGGGTGTAAACACATGTAATATAACTGAGTTTGGTCGGAGGAAATGTTCAACTGTACCTGCTTATGTACAGTTGAACATTTACATACAGCAAAGACGCACACACTGTCCAAAGTTAAATCAGACCAAACGTCTTTTGTTTTAGGTCAGTCAGAATTACAAAGATTATCTTTGAGAATAGTTAGAAAACCTATTGAGAACAGTTTATCATTGTGGGGCGACTGTGGCTCTGTGGGAAGAGTAGTCGTCTTGTGTTCTGAAGGTTGCAGGTTCGATTTCAGCTTCATCCTGTCACTTTGATGTGCCCATAGGCAAGGCACTTAACCCCAAATTGCCTACAGATCGGTGTATAAACGGGAGAATGTGACTCTAGTGTAAAGAGCTTTGAGTGGTCAAAATGACTGGAACAAGTCCATTTACCAACAGGCAGTTATTCCTAATTCTGACCAAATGTATGTCAACTTATAAAAATGTTCTTGCTAAGTTTTCCAACATTCAGCAAATAGAAGTAATTGTGGTCATTTTGAATGACCTAAAACAAAAGAAGTTTTGTCTAATTTAACTTCAGACAGAGAGAAAAAAAATGAAGTGTAGGTTTTTTATTTGGTATATGTAAATATCTGGTTTTAAATAAATTAGACTGCCAAGAGCCATTGATGTGTTGGTGAAAAAGCCTAATTCAAGCTTTAGAAGTCAACGTTTTATCTCAAAGATGCAGCATCCATGAATGACCACGAGGCATTATTTAGGCCTAAATTTAGGCAGTTATGCAGCACAATTAAAACGACCCACATGCAGTAAGTGTTATTATTGATTGGTGGACATTTGGTATGAAATAAGTGGCTAAAGTTACAATCAAAGTAGATGTTTTGTGAGTTTTGTTTACACACAAAAAAAAAAAAGACCTTAAAACCATTACACAAGCTTTCTTTACAGTCGATCTGCTCCTCCGGAGACGCTTTAATTTTGTCATCGCTTCAAGCCTGGACACATTAGAGTTGTGTAGTCATATTGTGGCCTGCAGCTGGTTAAACCTCAGATGACTCAGACAGTTTGGGGACCAAATTAAATTTTCCATGCAAGTCGTCTTTTCTTTTTTTCTGCTAACCGTCGTCTTTAAGCCAGATAAGTGGAACACTCCTGGATGTTTTGGAAGCCTCCGGTAAGAGCTGTCAGTCAGCCGTCACCTACTACCCAGTTCTGTCACAAAACCTCCCCCAAACACACACACGGTAGAACCACAGAGACTGAAACTATTAACACTCCTAACCTCATGTGGATTTACTCCTTTTTTCAACCCCTACTTCAGATTATTGTTCCTTTTTCAGCTCGCTGCCTTCCAACCCGGTGGGAAATGTACTGTTTCTGCTTAGACTACTTAGCTTTTAGCCATCGGGTTGGGCCTTGGTTTAAATTCTACCTTGTTTAGTGAGCATACAGTCACATTGCAACGTGACGTCACACAAGCATGATCCTGTCCTCCAGCTCCTTGCAGAAAACTGTTAGCTGATGAGGACTACCATTGGTTTTAGCTGTCAAGTTAAGATAACAGGCCAAATCTTAAATATATTTGTGATGTATAAAAGAAAAAGGGATGCAGTGCTTTGGTACTAATTGTCAACACCACAACAACCAGATAACAAGGTCAAAAAAACATTTGAATAAAAAGAAAATGGGGAAGGAAGTAGGTCAGTTATGCTAACTTGACTTTAGAAACTTGAACATATTCCACAGATGTACTGTGGAATATGGTGTGCTTTGGTTCATGTTAAAAAAAGAAAAGACAACCCACACATCAACTTTCTGACTGATCCTCAGCAGAGCAGGTGCTTAAATTAGATAATCAATCACTTCAGATAATCACTTATTAATAACCACAAAATGAACATCAAGTATGAAAACATAAAACCGTAACGGGACTGAATGTTCTGTTCTTGGTTTGAAAAATGTTTGCTTGTATTTGTGATGTTGACCTTGGTACACTAGTCGAGTTGTTGTCAGCCAGTTGCTATGGCAACGACTCCCTGTGTACAGTAGAGAGCAACAAAAGCGAAGAATTCAAGTGGTTTTGAGTTGCTCTTTAACTGTTTTTCTGCGTTATTTTTCCCTTTCCTGTGGTGTTTTGGTCGAAGTTGGTGCGACCTACATCTCCAGGTTTCATTTTGTTAACAGAGTTGTTCTACACAAGCACGGCTATGGATGGCAACGTAAAAGAATCATCTTTTGGCCCTCCAGCATTGTGCGCAAGATGTAGTGAATAATAATGTGCAAAGGCCTTCATTTCTTTCAATATTTGTTGCAGATTTTGCCTCCTTGGTAATGACCGAGTGAAAATTGAGGAAAATGTCAAACTAAAACTGTCTGGTGTTTCATTCCAGCCTGTAAGCCGAGAGTGACAGAGTTCTGTCTGTCTGGGCAGAGAATCAACACCTCTTTATACATGAGAACAGTTGCTTCAACATGATAGCTCTGAGCCACCCTGGGAAATCTCTGCCTGAATGCAGCACTGCACCATTGCTTGTTCTGTATCACAATAGACAGTTTTCACATAAGGTATAATAAGAGTGCACCCTAAGGGCAAAGTGTTCAGAGCCTCACAGGTCTGAATGAAATGGATTAAGTTGCCTTATCAGTGATTGAACATGCTCAATTGATGAAGTCTTTGAGGACACCTCAAGGAAATGTGTGTAAATCAATGGAAGTGAAGGGTGATCGTGGAATAAAAGCGTCCCATTAAAAACTTTTCGTTTTTAAACAAGAAGTCACTATGAACAGAAGCTCTAACATCTGGACTCCAGTGTAATTGAAATCAGTCCAATAAAACCTGAACGTACCTGACCGAAATTACAAAACGCCGTGGTCAAGTTCTCATACACTGATCATCTAAATGAATTCTGTTGACAGCGGTTCAAAGTGCTTTACATCATAAAAACACCATGCAGTCACCAATTGTGAAACAAGCAATAAATATTACATTTTGTCAAATGCCATTATCAAAATCATTAATACATATCAAATATGTTGATCAATGCTCCATAATCAAAGGCAGCTGTAAACAGGTCGGGTTTTAGCCTGGATTTAAAGCAACTCAGTGCTTCAGCTGTTTTGCAGTTTTCTTGAAGTTTGTTGCAGATTTTTGGTGCATAGAAGCTGAATGCTGCTTCTACATATAAACATACATCTTAGGTTTGACCACTTTTAGGATTGCTGGATCTCATTTAGCTTGTTGGTTTTACCATCTCAGAGCTATTTCTCTATGGGTCAGGGAACATTGTCTTCTGTCATAACCCAGTAGTGTCCAAACATCATTCATCTGAACCCAACCGTCAGCCTCAAGGGAAAGAAGTTTATTGTAGTCAGGATGCCCACAAACATACCAAAAATACCAGGACATTAACTGCTGAAACTCCAAAGTCAATGCCCACAATAAAAAACTGTTAACAGAGAACATGTGCCACAACCAGTCCTCTATGGTCTCTTAAAACAGGGAAGGGCCACAAAGGTGAGAACACTTGTTTTCAGATGAGACAAAGATTGAAGTCTTTCGCCCCAGTGACAAGAATGTTTGGAGAAGCCAAGATGAGGCTTTCAAAATCATGGAAAGCTGTAGGGTACCAATTGGCAAGCATGGTGGTACCTTCCACTTCCACTCCAAAAACTGTATGGCTAAAACGTGGACACAGTTGTCCCCACATGCCAGTGACCCGAAACACACAACAGAACTGGTAGGAGAATAGCAGGAACATAAGGTAGCATTAAGTTTCTAGAGCAACTCTCCTAAATTCCTGTCAAAAGTTTAAATGAACTCTAGCAATTCCACTTAACGTCTCCCGAGGTCTCAGAGCAAAGCTCAGGAGGAGCGTGGCAGATGTTATGGCTTGACAGCTTGTCCTGTCAGACCGTCGGTTCCCGAAACCACTCCAAAAGAAAAAAAAAAAACTTTGTGAAGGTGACCCTGCCAGACCATGCACAGGGTAAAAAACACTTGTAGTCTAAATGACTGAATAGGCTTTTGATGACAGCAAAAGCCGTGTGGTTTAATAGTAGCATGCTGGATTCTTACCAGAGTTGTGCAGGCTAAGCAACGCTGTTCCTCGGATGAGAAAATACAGATTCCAGCTCTAAAGAATGCAATACTGAACTTTCAGCAGCAGTCCTTGATCCATCTGGTGCATACAAAATAATGTTAGAAAATGGGTAAAAAAAAAATAAAAAAAACCACTAACAATTTGAATGAAATGTTCAAAGGAGAAAAAAAGTATTGGACCATAGGAAAGTGTGTACAGATATTCTATAGCTAGGTCTTAAAAAAAAAAGGGTAAAATCTATCTCATAAGGTGAAAGAAAATAAATAAATATAGATAAATAATAGTGGCTGTTGCAGAGAATGGTAAATAGAAGCCATTTGTGCTCGTAATGGATCCGACCACTATGTGAAATGGACAAATGTTTGTTTCTAATCACAAACCAACAGAAAGAAACCTGGAAGCTCTATTTTAGTCAATAAGCACAGCGTGTCAGCCTTTTTATGCTCTCTCATTTTTAATGCTGGAACTTCGCTATTATTCAGCACACTCACCTCTGCCATCGAATACACTCTAGCATCTCTGTCTCTTTACGGCTGAATTGCTCTCTTCACATGTTTGTCATGATTTTTCAGATAAAGGAGCTGGGAGTAAAGTGAGCTGAACTTATTTTGTTTTATTCTTAGTAAAAATGACTTAATAACTTATGCTGCTGACAAAAACATCAGTTTGTCTTCGTCGGTACTTTAAATACCAATGCTGAACGTTTTGCTTTTAAACAACAGCCAATTGGTTGCTGTGCACCTGTCTTATGCTAATGTTATGTGATGTTTTTGCTGAACCTTGGTTTTATTCATTGTTACAAAGAAAGTTCACATACCTCTTCAATACTTAAGCTTTTCTTTATAAAGGAACTCCTTTATCTGAGATGTTTTCCTTCGCACCCAACTCTGCATTACTGCCACCTGGTGGTGTCATTAACACATTGCTCTGTCAGTAAACGAGTGGTTTGCTCTACCTGGTCACTTCTTGAATACACAGATTTGGTTGCGCGTTAAGATGTATAGTGAAGCAGTCAGTCACAAGGCAGCAACTGAACACATTTTGGGGATCTAAATGTGAAATGGGGAAAAAACTGTTTCCATTGCCGTTTTGCAAAATACACTAATTTCAATCCAGTCGAAAAACTACCTCATCTTAGTACAAAAACGTTTTATCAATAAACTTGCCGTGTTTCGATTAAGCAAATTTATTTTCATAATTCCAATTTGCGCAATTATACAGTCAATGGAAACACAACTATTGTAGTCTGAAGGTTATTTTATTATTAGACACACACTTCTGAAGACAAAAATTGTCGAATAACAAAACAACCTTCACACTATAATTTACATTCATTTTTGTTTAATGCCACTCAGGTTTACCAGGCTCCAAAAAGGACAAAATCATGAAGTCATGCTCTAGTGAAACGCCCCCGTTTCCCCGCATTACCTCCGTTGCCATAGATACGCCCTGTTTCCTAGCAGATGTGATCCATCGGCAAACATTGTTAAATTGGTAATACTAAAACTAATGAACTCCCAGAGATGCTCTCACATGTTCAGAGTAATCAAATTAGCAAGTTAAAATTAAAGTACCAATGGCATAATTCTCCAAACGCTTCCTTGGAAAAGTGGGACTGAGAGAGTAACCTTATTAATGGAAGATCTATCTTATTAGGATCTGCTCCCCCCCTCATGACTGGTCATTTAATTAACCTTGTCAAACATATCTGCTGTAATCTCCTATCTAATTTCATCCGTTAATTTAAAACAGTTCCTAACAAGGCCAGGCCCCCAGCCAATCAAGTGTCACTTGCACATGCATAAAGGACTTAGTTAATTAGAGCTGTCAGAAAGTGGACAAATATGGATGAAGATGGAGGATGGATTTTCCTTTATTACTTTCCTCCGGAGAGTTCTATCTGTGGGAATCACCTCCGATTCTCTAAAGAAAAACAAGAAGAAGAAGAGGAGGAAGTGGAGGGAGGGAGACTGATGAAGTGAGATAGAGGGAGAGAAAAATATTTAGTTTATTCAGGCTAATAAAATATGACTCTTTCCAGCTTTGTGGCAGCTTCATTTCCTGTTAGACAGGAAATTTCATAGCATTTCCAAGAGTGATCCTGTGGCTCATTTCTAGCTCGTAATATTCCGTCCCTCCGGCTTGATTGTAATGTCAAATTATATTGAATCTGAACAGTCCTCGGCAAAGTTCTCACATCGTCGCAAACACGTTAACTCTGGATTTCAAAGCTTTAAAAAGAAATGTGCAAAAGTTTCCGTAGGATGGTGAGTTTTGATTTCGAGTCTTATCAAGCAATCAACAGGTTCAGTTGTGATCTGGTGAATAAAAGAATCTGCTGAAGAACAGACACTCAGGTCTCACCTGGGATTGGATCTTTAAAGAAGTGGTTTTGACTGGCAAAGGCCTTAATTTCCTGTGAACGCTTTCATCACTTTATAACCTCAAATCTCACCATCACTGATTGAAACAAGCCAACTCCAGTCAGTGTATAATTAGAATATATGACACTTTCCAGTCTAAGCATTCTTCTTCCCAGCCTATGCTAGTCTAACGTTAGCCTATCAATGCTAATGACCAGCAGAGGAAGTAGGCAATCCAGTGGATGTCCAACCTCTTTAAAGCTAGCAAAGTGACTTGTCTCTTCCTCATTTGCCAGCCGACTGCTCAGTTGTCCGCCTATTGCTAATCAGATCAGTAGCCGGCTCTGAATGGATGTAGCCTCGTGCTACATGGACGTAGCTCTCACTGGATGTAAAATATTCTTAGTTTTGGTGTGGAAAGCATCATTGATATTTAGTGACGCAGCAAAGGCAGAGGAGCGGCACAGATCATCAGCCGTTTTGACAATACATATCATTTGAAAGCCCAATAAATTCATTTAAATTTGCAGATGCAACGTGACAAAACCTAAATGATTTAGAGGTGAAAGTTTATTTCGCCAGGCGCTCTAAAACGTTTAGTTAACCAAAACACCTTGTGGATGAAGCTTGCGAAACTTTGGCAGCGTGCCGCCAACGGAGAGTTTCTTTCTCGATTTAGAGAATAAAGAAAGAAAGTAGCACTCAAGGAAGGAAAGAGAAAGGACATAATTAGCCTCCACACTCAACTTCGTTAACCTCAGCAGTTATTTACATCAAGCAAGTGATGAAAACGGGTTCGGAAGAGCAGAGGAGACGTGTACACACCTTTCTTAAATATAGAATGAGGAGAAAACAAGAAGTGTGATCGTTTCTTAGAGTCAGGACGCCGTTACAGACTGCAGCCTCCCAGGTTACAGCTGAGCAGCCCACTCACTCACACGTGGATTTGTGCCTACGAATGTCCTGGAAATCTACATGGCATTAGTGTGTGTCTCTATGTATGCGTGTGCACGTGCGTGTGTGTGAGGCACCATCTGTGTAGCCGTTTGCAGCTGTGTACCCTCAGAGCCCAGGACCCAAAACTCAGCTGTTACTAAGACAACCCCTCTCTGCCCCCCACCCCCCACACACACCGCCATACCTGGTCCATGTACACGCACACACACACACACACACCCTCACTCTCAGAATCACCTAAAGGTTTGACGGTGAGTGAATGCCTGTGTGTGTGTGTGTGTGTGTGTGCGTGCATGCGTGCGTGCGTGTATGTAAGGGAACAGATGGACTACGGTGGATCCATTCTGATGAAAACGTTAGCGTACGAGCACGGAGCAGCTAAAGACGAACAGGAAGTGGATTGACGAGCAGATGGAGGGCCTGTGTGTTTCGTTTTTTTTATATTCGCTCGTTCTCTGCGTGTAAAGTGTGAGAATTAGATTAGTCTCAACAGAAACACTGTGTTTACGAAGCAGAACACAGGATCCCAAACTCCACAGGAGTTGAAAAGGAGGTTGAAGCAGAGAGAAGGAGGAAGTTCAAATCATCTCTTCCATGTTAAAGACTTCCTGCCTTTGAATGTTTCTCTGTCTGGCTTTCTAACCAGACAGACATTCAAAGAGTGGCAAAAGCAAATGAGGTGGATTAGCAGTGCTTGCTAGCAACTGATAGTTATCCAGGACATGTTCCTAAGGCTGGTCTTAGTGCTGTTAATTATGCCCATGTGTGCGCCGCTTTCCCCCAACCTTTTTCTCCAGCTTTCTCTCTACTATAAAGCTCCTCCTGGCTCTGATTGGTTGTTTTTGACCTGGAGCTGTACATATTTTTTAAATAAAAGGTACATACTGCATCTTAAAGTGCTTTATTTGACACATTGATTCATTCAAAGTGTCATTTACTTATTAGAAATGTATTATTATTATTATTATTATTATTATTATTATTATTATTATTATTATTATTAATATAGCATCCATGCAACTGTCAAACACCAACAATCTTCAGCAGAGGCTTTTATAGATTTCCCATTGGGATAATTCAAGTATTTTTTAATTACAGTAAATTGAATAGTTTCAGTAGAACTATTCAATTGAAAAATGTTCTTATTGGTCATCAACATTATATTCTGGATTTGGCTCTGCGCCTCAGAGACGGCTGCCAAATCTAGTTCCAAGTACAATGGATGGCATGATATATCCAAATAAAATATTTTTTTAAAACAGTTGCTATTCCCTGCAACCCCAACCTCCCAAATCAATCAGCTAAAAGAACCAAAGTCTAACAAAAGCACCCCACATATTAAAACCTATGCACGCTGTGGGGATAGAGAAGTTCTGGTGTGTTACCGGCCATGTGCAGATCTTGCAGAATGATTTTAGCTCTGCTGCACAGAGGCAAGATGTAAGTGGAAAGGATCAGTGCATTTGTTAAGTCAGCATCACTGAATGATGCTGCCGCTGCCAGAATTAGACAATGTGCTTATGCATGTCTTGCTCGAGTGTGGCTATAATTATGGAAAGCCAGAAGGTTCCGTGTGGCATCTTGAGATGGTCTTCAGTAGAACGCTGAAGCCACGGAACACGGATTTGAAAACCTGTCATCTTTAATTTGTGAATTCGCTCCAGACGGCAGCACCCACATACACCCCACTGTCCCTCAAACAAAGTTCTCAGCTGCTTCAGCCACTGTGCCAACACCTAGCTTCTGGGGTTTCACTGTAGCTATCTATATCTTTATACACTAACATATTTGTCCTTCTCCAGCCAATAGAATCCAGATTTATTCCTGTTTGTTCAGCATGTTTGTTATTTGTTCAGAATGAATATGAATAGACTTCTTCAGCCACATATCATGGTTGCCCCAAACTACTTGCATCTAGAGAGCTGGTGACCTCCTTAAGTGGGAGCTATTAATTTACATTTTGCACAGTTTTGTTCTTCCATTTGGGTTTCTGTGGCTTCTAAAAACAACCCAAAAGCTTAAAGGAGCAGAATTATGCAAAATTAGCCTTACATCATGTTGTAATGTTATCCCCTGATCAAAAACAGACCTGGAGTGTTGCTTTGATTCTTTTATGCATGTTTGAGAAATCCTTTAGTCTCCCGTGGCAACCATTCAGCTGTGCAAAACGCCTGGCTGGACCTAGCCCCGCCTTCGAGGCGCAGCTCCACCTCTGAGCTGCAGTTTCCAGGCTTCTGAGATTCTGCCTCACAGAGCAACGCTCCCTCATAACGTCCTACTCAGCTCCTTCAGACTAGCCAGCAGCAATTAGCAAACACCTGGTGGAACTCAGAAGAGGAGTTATACTCAGTTGAAAAACAATACCTTGTTGTCAGGGTTACACATAACTTTCTGAAAGTAGAAAAGTAAGAGCAAAACTCCTTCCAGCTGCATGCTTTCTAAATCTGGAGGGGATAAAAACCAAATGAGAATGAAGCCGTTTTGAGTGGAGCTCTTGAACGTGAGTCTGGTGGATTCAGGGTGATAAAGTGGTTGGCATGGCAATCACAGCCTCAGCAATTCTAGTCTAAGAAGAAATGATCGTTCTGTGAATGGCGGCAGAATCTCTGGAGAGAAACCTCTCATGTTCATCATCATCGTTGGACCTTTTCTCCAGCATGAGGCCATTTCCACTTCTGACTCTACAGAGTCAGCAGAGGTTCGTAGATCAGTGTCTGAAGCGGAACCTCTCTACAGAGCTGCAGCCGTTTCTCCGTGTCGGTCCAGAGCGTCGGACATGGCTGCCCCAGCTGGCCGGGCTGACTGAGAGACTCATTTCTCTCATTCTTCGATAAATGATTTCCCTTTAATACATTTACATTTCTTGTGTTTCTTTTGGAAATATTTGCTTTATGTAAAAGGAGCCTTAGATTTTTGAATTAAATGCAGGACTAATCAATAATAATTCAATTGTAATCCGATATATAATAGAGAACTGGTTACTACACAGATCCAGTCAAACTAATCCAAACTTTTTCCCAACAGCCCATATGCTCTCTTAATCCAGATGTTACTAAAAATGTTAGTAGTTATCCCTTATTCTTTTATGTTTGGTGAAAAGAAATGTCTCATTGTGAAATAAAATTTCTTGGTTGTACTTTTCTACTAAAACATAGATGCTCTTATTAAGTAGAGATAACTAAGGATATTATGAGTTTGTAAGTTTAGCTTAGAATAATAATTTTATGCATCTAGAAAGACATTTTTGTAGGCTAGTCATTTTTAGTAAAAACTGCCATTTTTGTATTTTTGAAGTTTAGAAATGTCCTTGTTTTTTCTAGAAATTTTCCTAAATTAATCTTTTTTGGTGGAAATTTACTCCTCCTCCAATATTACGACACAAAACGCCGTCGTAATGTTGTGTGATATCAGAGTGAGAGACGTTAAAGAAATAAAAATGGCTTTTTCCAATTTTTAACTCACAAAACTGATTGAAACCATGTGTCATTGCTCTTTCACGGCACGATACCACACCATATCGTGTTGCTCTGACATGTAAACCCCCTGCATGGCGCTAGCTGCTGCTTCAGCACGCTGACATTTATCATCTTTATTTATCCACCTGACCGCTCGTTTCTCAGTTTCGCCTCGGTTTTTTTAATTTTATTTTATCCGTCTTTAAAGCAGCCACTCCAGCGCCGCTTCATCTGCTGAGGCGAGCAGGACGACGGCGACGGTTAAATCACCTTCAGAGCGCTTTCCTTTTTATTATTATTCAGTGAGCTAATTGAAAATTAGCCAATCTGTACTGAAACACATCGCCTCCCCTGACACCTTTTTATTTCCCAGCGAAACGAAACAGTTCAGTTGAGTGATTTTTATTTAACATCAGTCTTGGTCTTAAGTGGGCCAAGGCTTAATGGAGGAGATGAATTACAACTGGCAGATAAGAACGGCCGACTGTTCTTTAGGTTTCCATCTACCGATTCTTTACTTCAGAGTAAAGTGTTTCTATTTAGAGTGAATTTAAATGCTAACTTGTTCTGTTGCTTTCGTTTATTTTTTACATTTCATACAGAACTTTTGGGCTGTGAAAATGGGAATTTTTCTTCAACTTAGATTTTACAGATCATACAAAAAACATCAACTGTTTGAAAACCAGTTTGCAAACAGTCAGCTCTGTTATTAAAGCGGGAAACAAACTATTTAAATCTACCTGGTCCTACTAAAATACATTTGCCTCTTATTAAATCGTGAAATAACTGCAGCTGAACACTTTTTAAAAGCCAGATTCAGTTTTATTACTTACACCAGGCCTGGTTACTGCCTGACGTAGGTTGAAAGAACTCAAGAACCGATGAGAATCAAAGCCATTAACCCCCATCAGGGTGGAAAGAGTTGAAAATGTTTGGGACCTCAGAGAACCAATCTAAAATGGGGAAACCATGGGACAGTAGTGGACCTTCCCGGTGGTGGCTGGCCCTCCAAAGTGACTCCACAATGATCCATCCAGGAGGCCGTAAAAGATCACAAACCAACATCTGAAGCTCTGTAGGCTTCACTTGCAACAACGAAGGTTTGTGTTCAGGCTTCACCAGTTAAGATGCTGGAAAGAGGCGACTCTGCAGTCAGTAGGATCATCTGCCAATCATTGACATGGATGGTTGATTGCAGTTGTTGCTGCTAAAGATGGTACAACTAGTTATTAGGGTTAGTGGACCACAAGGCTAGGTTGGTTTTTCCCTTAACTACTGAATTCTTATCCAGTTTGTTTAATTTTGTCTGATTTTTAAAGCGGTTAGAGGTTCACGGTGGGGTAATTGGTCACATTGATACCTTGAGACGAGAAGTTCCTGGGTTTGAATTCTAGTCTGTGGGATTTCTGCATGGAGTTAGTTGAACCGACTTAATTGAATTACTTCAATTGGTAACAAGTAACTCAATTAAGTTTACCCAACTTAATTTATAAAGTTGGTTTAACTTGACAAATTTAAGTCAGTCTTACTCAAATTGTTTAGTTTGCTTTAAATAAAGAAGTAAACTAGCAAAGGAAAGGAAAAGTTCCTTTAATAAAAATGTGTCATCTTTAAGTTAATTCAACACAAAAACGTAAGTTGTCTTTACTAAACAATTAAGTGAGATTAATGTAAACAAGTCCATAGCATGAACAACAGTCCAAATACACTTCAGCGTGTGTGTGGGTTCTCTCCAGGTACTCAGATTGTCCTTTAGGTTAACTGGATTCTAAATTACCCCTTAGGTATGTGTGCGTGTGTGTGTGTGTGTGTGTGTGTGTGTGTGTGTGTGTGTGTGTGTGTGTGCATGTTTGCTTGTTTCCTTATGGCAGCTTGTTCAGGGCAAACACAACCTATTGGCCAATGACGGCTTGGGATGGGCACCATTGACCCTGCCACCATAACCAGGTAAAGACGGTGGATGAATGGTATCATTTAAACTGGTTGATATGAAACATGTGTGACAAAAAACAACAACAAAAAAGAAGAAGAGATCCATAGAGCGGTAAATACCTTTTCGCAGCACTGCATTGTAGGTGAGGAACCCAGGTGCTTCGCAGATTTCTCAGAGACAGACGTGTCTGCGAGGGACACTGATTTGCCAGGTGCAAAAGAGAAGACAACGGAGGTGTGGACAGCAAGTAATTGGAAAGAGAATACGTCCTGACACAACAAGGAAAACTGGAGAGATGAGAGAGAATCTACGCCGGTGAAACACAGGCAGAGAACAGGAGAACCTGAAACAGACTAATGATGCCAATAGCTGCTGTAAGAATTACAAAGGGACAAGCCAAGACGACCGGCTCCACGTTTTTATGAATTTACAACCGTCCCATATCGCTTCTCTCACTTTTCATTTTACTTTATATATCACAAAGTCACTCCTTCGAAATTATTTTAAATTTTTCATACTTATACTTAAGATTCAAATCGCATGAATATAAATTAACTCTGCTGTTGATAGGTGGCTGGTATGAATTTGATCCCTCAATGACAAATCGCAACATTTGTGGGTTCTTAACAGAAACTCTGCAGAAGATAAGTTGAGGAATTACCCTGAAAGCATACGCGGCACAAACAAAAAGTGTCTGCATGAAATACTGTGGTTCTGAATGTGTTTATTAAAACTTTATATAGATACTATCAAGCGAAATGAAGCAATAGATGCTGAACACAAACTAAACTGAACAGAACTCCAAACAAAAGGTTATGACATACACTCACAACAGCTTGTAAGTAAACTTTCATGTATTCAATTACACTGGTCAAGAGTTTTCCAACTGATTAGGGTCATGTTGATGAGCTGAATCCAAAACCCACATTGGTTTTGCTCAATCAGGTCGACTTTCTGAACTATGGAGCAACATGAGCATCAAAGTTCATGACTTATTCTCACATCTGGATCAGTTTCCTGACAATCTGGATCAATGAGTGACGAGCAGGAGGAGAGACGGAGACATAATGTTCAATTCACATGGACTTACCCTTATCAGTGTTTATTATTCAAGTCACAGAAATCCAAGTTTGTAACATTTAATTAATACACTCTGCTAGAAAACCATTTTTTTCCCCTAAAACCTTTTTGGATGAGCAATATTAATGGAAATGAACTGATAAGGTTACAAAAATGTCGTCAATTAGCCAGAAGATCGAATTTCTCTAAATCAAATTAGAATAAAAACCTGACCTCATGGAGAAAAATGGATGTCGTTCTTGGATTCAACTGAAAAAACATAGAGAACTTTCAAAAAATAGTTTTTGTAAGCCAGTGTTATCAGTCTCTTGCATGGCTGTGGAGGAATGTTGGCCAACTTTCCTTCAGCGTTGCTTTAGTTTGTTGATCTTTGGGTGCGTTTGTTTCTGCACAGCCTTCCCTAATACCTCTCCACATCGTTTCAGCCAAGCTGAGGTCTGGACATTTGGGACCACCTTGAGTCTTTTGTCTTTTAGCCATTTTTTTTTTTATTGCCGCGGTGTTTGGATGAATTGTACTGTTCTAAGAACTATATAAAACAAATTTGAGCTGCCTGACAGACAGCCTTTCATTTAGCTTTGGTGTACAGCTCATGGTAAACAATGCCTGTTCTTCTGTTCTGCTGCTGAACACAGTTACTGTCAAGCTCCAAGCAGGAACGAACCATTTCATCCAGATCTGGGGGTTAGGGGGGCATTCAGGGCAAATGTGTGCTTTTTGGAAGGGGTAACATTTAATTTTTACTGCTAAAAACAATTTCAGAAAACACAATATAATTAATTTTGTAATTGACAGCCCCCCCCCCCCTTTTTTTATTTTATTTCTATGAACAAAAAAAGTAAAAAATGAAAAAGAAAATTGTGGAGGGCCCCCTGCTGGTCAGGGGCCCTTGGAATTGTCATAACTTTTCCCCCCCTGTATGGCACCCCTGCCCCATATACTGCCAGGTTACATAAATTTTTTGTATTTGAAATACTGCAGTTAGTTTTGTTAGGTTTTCTTTCTTTTTGCAAGCAAACAGACAAAGATGTCAGTGTCTGATAACCCGTAGTTCCTCGAGCTTCAGTAGCAACGCTTAAAAGTGAGCCAAGGGCAAACCAGAGTCTGGACTAATGCATGTATTGTGCTGCATCTACGTGTGTGGTGCATCAAGAACCTACACTAACAAGTACAGACAAGCCTGTCGGAGTGAAGACGGGAAAAAATCTATTGGATTCGACACAACAGTCACCTGATTTTTTTGTTGTTGTTGTTTGCAAACTCTCAAGACTGAGTAAGACTTCTTTCCTTGTGATTCACACCGTCTCGGTGTAATCACACTCAGCTGCAGTGTGAAACGGCGATGAACCTAATTGAGAAAATTCCCATCAGCCACTGGGGTAAGGTCTTTACTTTCAAGTAGTGACAACAACGCAATCATTTTTTTTTCAACAGCATATGAACCTCCTGCTGCTGCTGCCACACACACAGGGAAAAAAAACGAGACTTTATGAAACACACACACACAATCTGAAGCCTGACGCGGCCTATTTGCAGGACACACACACACACACACAGTCTCAGTGTGTGTGTGCACCAACCAGCACACACCCTCATTCCACACGAAGGCAAACAAAGTTGATGATTTTAATCACCATAACATGCTGAGAACACAAACACACCCTCAGGGTGCTAATCAATTACTGCAGCGCTCACATTCACACACGTCCTTACGCACAAAAACACACTCGTGCAATCAAGCCAAACCAATTTCCCCCCCAATGCTGTTTTTTATGGCCGGTTCTGAATTATGTGTGCGTGGAACAGGAAGCCGAATGCCTCGGTCAGAGAGGAAATATTTGTCACCATCGAGAGGCCACACCAACCCACACACACACGCACACGTACGCATGCAGAGATTTGACGACCAGTTCTTCTCTTAGTTAGGAATTAGCATTTTCAGATTGACGTGCGTCAAAGTGTCCCATCGTCTCTCCCCCAGGTCCATCAATCAAAGTTAAGGATTGTCACCACACCTGAAGCAATCATCAGGCATTTCCATATCAAGCCCTCCGTGCACGCTTGGCGTCTACAGAGATCTTTTTAATGGCTTTTTGGTGAGACATTTGAAAACTTGACGTTTTTAAGGCTGTATGCGCAGATTGTGTCTAGCTCAAACAAAGGCGTTAAAACTCAACCTATAGCAACTTCTCAGCAATATTTAGGCATCAGTGTTCACCTTTGTGTTGGTGGGGTTTGTTTGTTTTTTTCACAACGACTCATTCTGAAAGGAATTCAAAATAGGCAGAACAGAGCAGACTTACATCTGAATGATTTTGTGCAAAAAACTGTTATAAGCATGTTTTGTGTAGCCCATACCTACCCTGTTCAAGAAAGTACAAAAGGTTTTATTATTGCCTTCGTGGGAGATAAAGTCCGCTTTTCAATCTTTTCATTGAACTTTTTCTCTTAATTTAGGCTCTGAATCATATTTATGGATGTTTTAGAAAGCTCAAACAGCAAAGGTGGAAAGCTGCTCGTCTCTTCTGCCTGAAGTGTCGGTGGCAGTGGACGTCTGAAGCAGTTCTGCATTAACGTGCTTCTCTCGTAGCAAGCAATGCTACAAACAGACGGCCTCAGCGGTTTGGTTCTTGACTGTGCGGATAGAGCTGTCATTATGATAACACCGAGGTCTATCATACTTATCTGCTAATTGACTGCCTAACGAGGTGGCGTCCATTAGAATGCTCATTAATACCTCATCATCACCACTGATAGCTGTAATAACAGCATGGTGGGGATTTCAAGGTCTTACGTGATTGTGTGTGCTTTTGTGTTGGGAGAATACTGTAAGTACGGGATGTGACCATATGTTTCCATTATTACTGATGTAATTGTATCTTACTTTGAACTGTAATTTTTTTGTTTTTTTGTTCTTGGGATATTGGTATTGCATGGCTTAGTGGTAGCATCCCAACCGCTTGTATGTGCAAGTCCAAGATACTTTTTAAAAGAAAGGAAATGTAAATATGGCGCCATTAATGATGTGGTTTTCAGGAGTTGCGTTTCCTTTACAACTGTGCGCAAAACTTTATTAATATTCCGCTATTGTAAAAAAAAACCCAACAACACAATTTTGCAATTGCGGTGTTTCATTTAAATAAGAAACGCAATAAAAATCCCATGTAACTAAGCTGGTTCACACAATAAGTCATTAAAAAAATATACTGGCCCTTCACCTCATGAGATGGGATTGCAGTTTATGCTAAATTAATTTTGAAAAACTTTTCCAAAAAATGAGTTTTTCAGAGTTAGTGTGCTTCCATTAAGCAAATTTATTTGGTCAAAGGAAACACAGCTAGCGTCAGCTCAATAAGCCAAATTTTTCATTACGGTGGACCCCACATATTCAGTATTCACAGACTTTTCTGTGGAATGTTAACTCCAAATTGTCAAAAGATTCACCTGTTTTGTCATTTTCCAAAGAGCATATCTAAAATATTTGAAAGAAAATTCAGCTTGGGAAGCTAAAGTAGCAGGGCACAAAGCTATGTGACACTATTGACAGTATAAAGGCATTGATTGCTATTTCAAAGCTCGGCGTCAGAGCCGGTGAGTGTTGAGTACCTCCAGCGGCCGGTGACTTGTGCGCGCCGGAGCGCTGAATATTGCTGATTTCTACGGTGGCCGACAGGTGCAAATGTGCAGCAAAAGAGAAAACATGCAAACAAAAAAAAGACACGCGCACAAATTAAATGCGGCAAACAAAAAGCAAATAAAATGCAGCAAACAAAAAAGAAAACACCCCCGAATGAAATGCAGCAAACAAAAAGAGAGACGCAAACACCCCCGAAT
>CAEFZX010018313.1:0-67993 GCA_903066825.1 Alfaro cultratus
TATATATTTAGCTTAGAAAAAAGTTAATAAAATAATTGTATACATGCTAAATGTCCCGTACATATTTACCCTAAACAAAGACGTCGAAAGTCAAGCTTGTTTAGTCCATTTGATCAACTTCCACCAGCTTTATACCAGAGATGTCGCTACTTAGATGTTCTTTCTGCATCCCTCTTTCGACCACCTCTCCTCGCCGTTTAGCCATTAAAATCGCGCATTTTCAGCGATTGCTGCTAAATGAGTGGCTGTTATAATCTAGGATAATAATAAAAATATATTTATAACTGAAAGGCTAAACTTTGAGAGAGAAGCAGACAGAGTGGGTGGGAATCAAACAGCTCTATTTTAAAACAGACACGAGGGCATTTTTCTCTCTCTTTAATCACTCCATGTGATTTGTCTTAATATCTACGATCACACACGGAGGGGAAGCTGGAGATGAGTGGTTAGAGAGACCGCAGACACTGTCCTGGATATTAAACCCCCACACCCCATCCGCCTCCCCTCCTCAAGGCTCCCAAAACCCTGACGCATTACTTCATGTGTATTTATTTGGTATCGATTCTAATACCCTTTATTAAGATGAACCGCATAGGCGTATTTAACCACACGAGTATTTAAAGGCGCGCCACTTTAAAGCCGTGTGGCGCAGGGGGGAGGCTCACCTGTCTCCTTTTAGGGCCCCCCCGTGTCTGAATGTTAAGCTAAAGTGGCCGCGTGTTTATTGGTGCACGCGCATGTAAAATAACTTGCTTGTTTTTTAATGTCTCCCATAAATGATGATTATGGATGGAGATGGGGGTGATGATGTATCATGATGTGGGGAAACGATGGACATCAGCAAGGTCTGAGTTAAAATAACACATAAGGAAATATCGGTTTAATCAATTCTGCATTAATTAGACGGGCAGGCAGGGCAAATCTCCCCCTATGCGTCTTTGTGGTGATGAGGGAAGATACCCGGTTTCCTCCCTTAAAACGCAGCACAACGCGCGCGTTTGTGTGTGTGCGTGTGTGTGCGTGTGTGTGCGTGTGTGTGTGTGGGTGCGTTTGTCTCATTTTTGCCGAAAGTTCCAAAAGGCTCACTTGGCAGCGCTCTCTCAAACTGTGAAATTAATTTGGCAAAATGCTGGTCGATGCTGCTGGTGATGGTGGTAGACTGAAGGTGCGTTAACAATAAAACTCACACCCTGCGCGTTATTTCTCCTCCATTCTTTATCATCTTCCTCATCTTCGTCGCCGTTCTCGCTGCCATCATCTTCCTCATCATCATTTCCACCACACAATGATCCGCAGCCTACATATGCTCCCAAGTTTCCACAGGTAAAAAAAAAACAAAAACAAAAACAAAAACTTGACAAATCATGTTAATTGTGTTTCAGTACATCTTCACTAAGTTTTTGTTTCGGACATTTTGTAAACACTTTATAATACGAAAACACCTTCTGTTTCTCTACAGAGGAACAGAAATAAGGCCTGCATTTTGTTAAACATCAGTACTTGCTCTCATTTAACTGGCCTTTTAGTCTTAAGTACACGGCCCAGTGGTTAATTTCTTTTCCAGTGACCATCAAAACACAGCTGGGTAATAAATATGGATTCCCAGTATGGTACTTCAAAATTGAAAGTTTTTTCAACCCACATTAAAGAAACAAAAACTGCTTCTGATTTTTGTGCATTTGGGTCAATGGCATTAGAAGAGGCACAAATGTTTTGCAGAACATGTTTGAAGAGGGAATTTGATGAAAAACTTACTTTCAAAATAAAGTGAAAACCAACAGCTTACTTAAAATAACTTCGATTATTACTTATTGTGATGTCACCAGAGGCATGTCAGCCTGGCTGATGTGTTTTGTGGGACAGGAATGTTTAATTTTGATTAAATAAGGACTTTTAAAAAACAAAATAAAATAATGCTTAACAAATCAATCATGTTGCAGCAACTGTATGTAAAGTGAGTTTGGTTGGTTTAAAAAGTGTAGCTTTAATGCAGACGTTTAGTAGAGTTCTGTTCAGTTTATTTTTAACAGAGTATAGCCTGTATTTCCTGTCATGTTCGGTTCACTTAAACCAGACACCATAAAGACAAAAAGACAATAAGTGTTTGAACAACTCCTCTCCTGCCGCAAACAGTCTGGAGTCTTTCACCTCCAATTCGCAGCTCTCTCAGACCTTCCTCATGTGAAGAACACGCCGAACAGATATGCTTTGCAGAACCCCCGCATCCCCGCATGAGATTGCTACAGATACCCCACATCTGACATTTTCTGGTGTTTGATGAGTTGGGGTTTTTTTTTGCCTTCGTGCAACAGTGTCTCTGTCCAGGAGATGAGCGGAGATCAGCGGGGAGCTTGAAATCCACCCGGGAACATGCATCTACAAATGCATACATGCTGTAAATGTGCAACTGGAACCCCGAACGCGACCTTCAAGAGAAATTAATTTTTATTTCCCCCCCTCCTCAGTGACCCTGCAGCGTCGCGGGACCTCACTTTGGGAACCGGTGAAGCCTATATGTCGGACTGTGATCATGGGGTTGAATTAGATTACAGGGAAATTACCCTCCTCCCTGCCACCCTCTACCCCCCACACCCCACTCCGCTCCCCGTCCTCTTTGACTGACCCCTGCAGGTCCCGGGACCCGGGGCTCCGGGGACTCAAGCCACCCCCCCACCCCGAACTAATGAACAGCCATAACACGTAAAAACTGGTGGCCGCCAAAAGACAGCGGCGTGCGGGCTGCTGTCAGAGCTGGCTGTGCGCACAGAAATCGCTCAACCCTGTGAGAGGACAAATCTTCACGGAGGGTCTCCGCAAAGAGAGAGAAAGAGAGACAGAGATAGGATGGGTGGGGGGTTAGGGGTGGGGTGTAGAGATGTGGGGAGCGAAAAGGAAATCGATGTGGGGGAGCTACCGCCTGTTGCAGCGAGATGGCGCTGTTCTGCATGTTTCACCGGAGCGGTGCTTTCACCGTTTCTTCCTTCTCAGTCGTCTCCATCTGGATTTCCGCTTCTTTTTTTCTTTCTTTATCAAACTAAATATTTTCAATTGGAGTTTTTCTTTGAATTAATACATTGCTGGGAGATAGTTTGATTTTGGAATTCTAGACACTTTAATATGTTTTTAAAGCATACAAGAAAAAAAAAGAAAAAAACCTGGAATTTAAACATCGACCATGAAGGGAAAGGTGCAAATATTTGTTTGGCTCTAAAAGATAAAAGGAGCGCAATTATCTTCAGATATTTCGTTTTGTTTCGTTTTTTTCTTTCTTTCCTTCTTCTTTTCTTTTCTTTTTTCTTCCATCTTCTTTATGTTTTCTTTTCTTTCTTTGTTTCTTTTTTATTTTCTTTCTCTTTCTTTAGGTCTTTCTTTCAAAATAGTTGTTATTCGAGCTTAATTGCGACTTTAAGGTAGCCTTTAGATAAAAACAACAACAACAAAAAAAATCATTTTTACTTTTAATTTATCTTTTGAATTTCGATAATGAAATCCTAAATGATCATTACTGCAGCAATTCTCCTGCAGGACTTCCGCACTGTACGGACAAGCATTTAAAGAAACCAACAGAATTAAATGTGATCCAATAAGTTTACTTTACCTCTAAATGTGACATTAGTTTTCTTGTAAATATGTAAATGTTCTTTTCATCCCACTATCATATATATTTTCTTTATTTATATTAAAATTGTTCCTACACTGGATTTTCTAAAACTCTTTCTGTACTTAACATAAAATAAGCATATTTGGTCTAAACAATAAACTGAAAACAAATAACCAATTGCGAGATTAAAGCTCCTATCATAAAAAGAAATAATGAAGAGGCTAAACTTGATTCGATTTGAAATCAAATCAAATTTGAGGTGCGTTGAAAAAATGTGTTTCTGTACCAAAATTGCACATACTTTAAACGAAAAGGCGCACTAAAATCAAATTACCTCCAAATGACTTCAAATTTGTTTGTCATGTATGTTTTCATGGGAGATCTGAAAGAAGAAGCAGTTGAATGGAGACGGTTTATGACGCACACTGTTGTGGATTCAGCGATCAAACTCCCTGCAGCCTTGGTCAGTCCTCTGAACTTTACCACTATATGTAAACAAGTTGTCAGAGAATAATCTGCCCCCACCCCCCCTTTTTTTTTTCTTTCCTCTTTTTATTGGAATGGAAATTCAATTTTCCAAGATCAGATTAGACGACTTTTTTTCCGTCTTCTTCTTCTACTTCTTCTCTCCTCTCTCCCGGTTCCTTGTCATCGCTGGGGCTGGACTTCGGTGGACAATAATGCGGCAATTGTCGATGCTTTGTGACCCATAAAATTTGAGGGTGGCTATTCTGGCTTTGGTATGTAATTATGCAAAACACTTTGCATAAAGACTTGCCATCCGATCTAATGATAGAGTCTGCGGTCTCATTTTTTGCAGCGAGGGGAGGCACCGTGCAAGCAAAAGCCCCTGCAACTCTGAGCAGATCGGCGGGAAAAAAAAGAAAAAAAAAAAGCAGCTACAATCAAAAAGAAAAGTGCACGTATAAGAACAGGTGCCATTATGCAGGTAATTTTGTTATGATGTATGATGGAGTGTATTTAAATCTAACCGCTGCTTGCCCAGATCATGCATTAAGACATATTTGCAGAACAATTTTAGATGTTGTCCCTTCAATGAACAATATTTTGTGTAAAGCTTCGAAGTTTTTTTTTTATGTAATAAGAATTTTGATTTGGCTTAAAACAAATTTTTAAGGCAGTTTCTACAAATTCGAAAGAAAATAAATTAATTGACCTCACTCGGATTCTCGTGTAATCAGACAATTTGTAAATGTATGAACACGTATTTCACTAAAACGTTGTTTTATTTCGCAAACATGCAAAAAAAACCAAACAAATAAAAATAATGAATACATCTCCATATGTGCCCTACTTGCTGTTTAGTCCATGTTTTCTTGATGATTAACAAAATGCAACACATATCTTGCTTTTGAGGTGTGCAATACATTGGATTTTTTATGGTTTTTTTTTTACCTTTCTGTGTGTGTATGCACATAATAAACACTTGTGCTGCCTGACAGAGGTGCGAATCTGAGAGCTTTTCCACCAAATGAAGTGCCAGCAGAAAGAGAAATAAAGAGATCTGCAGCTGTCAGGGGTCAGGCAGGGAGAGATTGCTTCTAGAGATCTTTTGAAAAAAATCACACGTTTGAAGGCTTAGAGCTTTGCTGTCTGCGCATTTCAAGCTCAGATCAGTGGAATCAGGGGAGGAAAAAAAAAGAGGAAGAACATGGGTTGGAGAATTCTGATGTTGGGATGGACACGGGAAGAGTGCTGCTTGGAGGTCTGTTTTATGTACCTGATCCTTTAGTGAGGGGAAAAAAAGACAAGCCGAGTGTTTTGTTCTGTGTGTTGGAACAACAGTGTCTCTAATGTCCGGGTGTGTAAAAAAGAACTGTGTGCGCAGAAATCTGCTCTGCTGCCGCCTCAAATCTGAAGCGAGTCTCCACAGAAAGAAGATCGAAAAGAAGCAACTCTGGACCATTAAGTGTTCCGCAATTTCTGTTTTGGCGTTATAAAATAATAATAAAAACATGTTTTTGTTCTATTGCCATTCTGAATTTTATCTCTGTTCAATAATAAAAATGCAAATAAATGACTTCAGAATTAGTTGAAATGCGGAACTCTGAATCCAACTTTATTTTGTTGAGATAAGGAGCGACTTCTGGTCCTTTCGTGGTTCTTGATCGAAACAGAGCCGCAGTTTGGTCGATAATACAAAGGGGGCACAGTTGGTGACGTTTTGACAAATCGATCGAACATTTAATCATGTATTTCAATATTCCAGACAATTTAATTAGCCGGTATGATCAGGAAATACTGGTAAGTATCGGGAGTCATAAAAAACACAACAACATAAAACAAAAAAAAACAAAAAACTGTTTTGTTTATATTCCCTGCTTTGAAGAAACTTCATGAAAAAATGCATGGTTGTATGTGTCGATTTTAAATGGAAGGGTGTCTCGATGTGAAGTCTGAAAATGATGTTTGAGAGTTTCATTAGAAATGAGAAAGAAATCAAATCTTAAATGTATAAAAGTGCATTTTTCAAAATAAAACTTCATCTTAGACAGTTGGTGTCTTGTCTTATTTTTTTTTTATGAAGTCAAGCACATATGCGTGCAAAAGAGTAATGCAAGGAAAGTTATATTATATATATAATATTAATCATAACAAATATTATGACAAATATTCTCATGGGATTTTTTTCCTCTGTATCCCTTTTTAAGAATGAACATCAGCTTGATGAACTTATTTAACCAACATTTTGATCCTCTCTTCTTAACTTTCTGCCAAGTTTTTATGATGCTCAGCTTGCATAGTAAATATATTATATGTGTTAATCATTTTTAGTTAAATGACAACTTTGAATGCATAACAACCCATTTAATAATACATCTTTCTGACAAGAAACACATGACTACTCTTTAGTTGGGAGCTAACTTTATAAGACAGTCCATTGCTTTTACTCAGCTTTGCTTTACTTTTAACATATTTTAAATTGTAAAAGGTGTTTAAAGAAGACAAATTAGAAAGATAAACTGGAATAAAGTAAAAGACAGGAGGACCGCAGTTCACATAAACACATTATGTCTGACTATTTGATTAATAATCTTCTCGAGATTAAGAACAGAGAATAGGAAAAGCTTTTACTTTGAAAGTCCACAAATCTTTCATCACAAGTGACTTGTGGAGAAACATGCCTATCTTAATTTGAAGCCTAACTTCTTACTGTGTTTTTTTCATATGCTATGTGATTTTTTTTTTTTTTTTTTTTTTTTTGCTCCTTGTGGAGAAAGGAAAATATGCAAATCCCATCAGATTTATAACACTCAGCTCCTTTGAGCTGTTCATGTCCTTTTGCTGTGGTGTATTATTATTTTCAAGGGTTCTCAGCAGGACATAAAGAGATCCTAAGTTATTCTTGCACCTGACAAAAAATATATAAATATATATTCTTTTTTCAGGAAAAGTGATAATGACATGATTTATTATCACCAAAATGGATGGTGGTGAAGCTTGTTTCTTCACATATGGAATTTAATATAAATTGACAGGCAATGAAGTAAAGAGTATTTTATGTGACAGCTTTATGGGCTCATTAAATCCTCCACAGAACAGGTGATACAAACATTTTCATTCAAATGCACACAAAGAAGAACCGTAGACTTTATTCAGCTGAGGACGGAAATCAGAAACGCAGCCTCTGTGAACTCTGAAGTTTGTTGTTTTTGGAGCTAAATAAAAGTTTGTCTTACTGCTTAATTTCTCATTTGGCTCATTCCAAACTCTACCAATGGTTTTGCTGTCTCCTCTCAAAAACAGTTTAGTTTATCTATTTGTGTGTGTGTTTGTCTTATTTTCTTGAATTTTGCCCTGCATTTTGGATCCACCAGAGAAGGAGAGAGGGAACGACAGAGAGAGTGATATATATATATATATATATATATATATATATATATATATAGAGAGAGAGAGAGAGAGAGAGAGAGAGAGAGACCCCTGATTGGCCTGGTGTTAAAGAGCTCTGATCTAGGCCATGACAGCTTAGTCCAATCAGCCTGCTCAACATGCTGGTTTGACTGTCACTTTCAATTTTCACATGACCCCGTGCTCCTAGAATGGGGGAGAAGTGGCAGAAAGTAGGACTGAAGGCTCATATTATCGGCCTGACAGCTTCACTCATCTGAAAGTAATGCAAAACGCAGTTCATATTTATTCTCTGACCTTATGTCCGAACAGGGAATCTACGGTAGCTACATTGTTAGGTTGCACAGACAGAAAAAAGGCCAATTGGGTGGAATCCTTCTGCATAATTTGAGAATAAAAAGAAAAAATAAATCTATAAAGTGGAATATCATGAGTTCTACAAGAAGAAAAGTTTCAGGAAGTCTTATTTAGACAAGAACAATAAAGCAAAATTATGTTTTAATGCCATTTCACCTAAATCAGCATTTATCTTAGAAGGGATTATCATATTCTCTTCTACTGAGCTCCAGTTCTGCTCATGTAGGTCATAAAAGAAGAAGAGTGCTATCAGTGCTGGTAGATGCGGTCATTATCAGACATGGTGCGAGACAGGAGGGAGGGGTTCATTGTTCGCTGTGTGCTGGTTGCCCACTGACTGAATAAGGTGTGTTCATTGTTCCTTCTCCGTGTGTTATAGCCACAGGCTGCAGCGTTTTTACACAGCTTCGCTACAAATAGTCTGCTGGCTAGAAATGCAGAGTGATTTATTTAAACGGAAGCAAATGAGAGAAGCTGGAAATCACCCCCTACCATGCGCAACATTCATAATATTGTGTCACTTACCATAGGGCTGTGGTGGTGTTTTGCTCTCTTGTCAAACTGAAGCCACCAAACATCTGCAACATCTCCTGTGAAAGTGCACATGTTGGCTTATTTCAGCATTTTGCATGTTGTCGTCGCCGTCGTACGGTTTGCTCTGCGGGAAACAGAAGAGAGTTGAGTAGCGGAGCCGTAAAGGTTGTTGTAGTTTCTGTATAATCCTCACTTCTTGTCCCCTGCCTGCCCTCCTAATCCCTTGGCATGTGTTGGTGACATCACATGGCTACTGGCTCCAAATTCCCCCTGCAACTGTCATTAACTCTGTGAACAAATGAATAATGACTGGGAGACTCACTGGCTCCCACCACTGACCTTGGGTATTATTAGTGTGACCTCTCTTTGGCTTGACCAAAAAACCTTTTTGATATCATTGCTGGAAGTACACTAGGAATGATGGCCTGTCTGCCTGCAAGAGGGGGGGGAGTGGTGCAGTCAGGATCCACCACTGTCATGTAAACCTACACTTTCCACCCACTGCTGTTTCATGAATACTTAATTAGAGAACACAGCCTGAAATACCTGCCTTGCAAGTCGGCTGACCTCTCTTTTACCAACAATGCACAATATTTGGGTTTAGCCGGGTGACATGGTCAGATGACATGTTTTTTTGCGCTGCAAAGGGAGGGCCTTTTGGGAGTCCTGCTGCAGTTAGCTGTGTGATATCATCTGTGCAGACAGAGGAGTCAGTCAGGTGTGGCTGTGGGAGGAAAAGCATCTCCATATGTCAAAGAGTTGCTTCTCACAGGAACAAGCTGGAAATCACATGCTGATAGTGAGCCCAACCTGCACAAAGATCAGTGAGATTTATTATCAGATGGAAACTAACTCAGTGAACTTTATATATATATATATATATATATATATATATATATACATACATACATATATACATATATATATATATATATAATAAATTATGCAACATCCATGTTATATGCATTGCATACTATTAGATGGACCCATGCAATATATGTGTAATTATATATGTACACAAATATAGAAATTTATGTGTGTGTGTAATGTGTGAATTATTACATTGAAGTAATTATTGAATGACAAATTTAGAGACATTTCAGTTTAGATGCACACTCTTTGTCTTTGCATTTCTGTTTTAAGAAACAGAATGTTTTAAGTAATAGGTAAATTCCATGTAGAATGGATCATATTTTGTTGAGTATTAATTTCTCAACAAAATATTTATATCATGCTTAAATTTCAATTTTTTTAGTATTCAAAATATTCTGTACATTTGTTTTTGGTGGAGAAGAACATCACTGCTTTTAGTTAAACACACTCCACATGTCATTGTTCCGGTCCAAACACTCCGGAATTGGGGAACAAAAGCAAATGTGTGATAAAATGTGGTGTGTTTTAAGGCCAAACCCGCCTGAGATCAGTGACTGAATGAATGAATAACTAGTTGAAATGAAACTGTCAGATTACTAATCTCAGCGCCAGTAATGGAGAGCCTGCTCCTATATGGACAGTGACAAATACGCAGAGAGGCCGCAGCTATTTAAGGCTCGCCCAGAACGAATAAATACCTGATATGAAAGGTAGACACAGAGACCGGGCTGATGTAATCAGCGCTGCCACGTCGAGGGCTCTCCATCATTGCAATCTCCAGATTGCAATAAAAGTTCCCAGAATTGCTCTGAGGGACTCAATCTGAACCAATAGACAATCACAGCCTCTGATCTCGCTCCCAATTGAGACACATCCCAGCTGAATGTTCCAGAAATTAGACCTACTTGGTGTGCTCATGATCTTGAGATGGGCAGATAGAGCAGGTGTTATCCTTCTATCTCACACACACACACACACACACACACACACACACACACACACACACACACACACACACACACACACACACACACACGCGACACGCGCGCGGCTGGCAGCGGATATATGCTGCAGTAAATAGACCGTCCATACATGTAACATTTTACATAAAGCACCGGGTAACCCAAGAGGTGACAAAGTGGGAAGGGATTGAAGGGTGGCGGTAAATCGCTCACCTATGTGTGGATTATACGCGAACCGTTCGACACAGCTGCACGGCCTCTGTCAGCAGAGAGCAGCAAAGTGGGACAAGAAGAGGAGCGGGAGCCCACCTCCTTTACTACGGCAGGGCGGCGCATGTCGGGCAGCCGAGCGGCCAAGCGAGTGCAGCAGGTCGGCCTTCGGCTGCCTGCTGTGACGGAGAGAGAACGACGCTTCAGAAAGTTCTTAAGTTATTAAAAGTTAGGAACAAAATGCGCCACGCAGAGTTGAAATATCCTAATTTATTTTAGGTCCATGAAAATATAAGAGTTTTAGGGGAACTTTCAATACGCAGAAACTTTTGTCGGTTCTTGATAATCTGGTGTCGGAGGTGTCACAGTTTCAAGCAAAAACAGTGTCAGAAATAAAAAATCTTGAATTTCTAATTATTATTGTTAATAATACTATTAATAATAAATTATTTCAATAACTAAATTAAGGTGATTATATTAAAATAGGTACACACATGTATTAAATTCTTTCACACATAAATAAACATTTTAAGCAGAAGCATAATCTTCAAAATATTCTAACCTTTAACCAAAAACATCGCAAAAATATATTTTCTTAAAGTAATAATAATAATAATAATAATAATAATAATAATAATAATAATAATAATAATGCTTTGTTGCATGAAGGATTTTGCAGTTGTTGTTAAATTTTACTGTGGCAACATATTAAAAACTTAAGATGAGTGAGGGTTCGATAGCGGTAGGAGCCGAAATGGTTCCCAGCGCAGAGACGCTTCCTAAGGCGAATATCCATCGTCGATGCGCCAGAATCCGCCTGGAAATGAGTCGTGAAGCACCGCCCGCTTGGAAGCAGAGAACAGCAGGTTTAATGTCCTTCCAGCACCTGCCACGATTTGGATGTTGTTGACGAGCAAGAGACGAAGAGAAAAAAAAGAGGTACTAGCTTTGGAGAAAAAAAACAAGGATGAAAAAAAAAAAAAAGAATGGACCATAGATGAGTATGAATTTGACCTGTCATGGAAAGTTTAAATGGGGCTGGGCAAAGAGCGCATGTGACCAAGGTGGCCGGGATGATAGAAATTATCATCAGAGGGGTAATTACAGTATAGTTTATGGCTGGCTGCCTTTGGCAAAAACTGTAATTTGGAGCACATATTTCATTTTAACCAGGGGGAAGGCGTTCAGCTTAAAGGATGGAGGGGAGTGAAAGTAATGATGGATACTTTTGTCTCAAATGTGACCCTCTATTAACATCTCCTGGCAGCATCTAGATCCCGTCACCATGGAAGAGGACAAAAGTCATTTTCTCAGCGCACAAAATCCCCTCTTTTTAAATGCCATCCTCACCAATAAATGGGTGGAGGCCTCACTTTATCACTCTCCACCCTTACCACCTCTCCATCCTCCCTTTTGTTTTGCAGGTGTCTCCAATTACCTGCTCATTTGCCTTTAATCTTAGCTCTGTTCTTCAGAAACATGTTGATGGTGCCTCCCAACGCTAAAGTTTTCTGAGAATCAGTGCAAACACAAAGCGATGAGATCCCTTCTGATTGGTGGCTTTATGAATTTAAAGGCCAAAATTAAAAAGAAACCCAAGAGGGGAGTGAGAGACGTCAGTATTTGATACAAGTTGTTGCATGGCATTATATTATGATTCTTTGCTGGTGAAAGATGAGTGCCAAGCAGCAGTCAGGAAAGAGTGTTGCTAAGAGACAGGGATGCTGCACAACTTGCATCAGGAGCTTGACTTCGACCTCACATGCAAATTAGCTTGTGCCAAATCTTTTGTGTGAACGAAACCACAGCACAGCTAATACCTGCCCTGAAAGGCTTTAATATCAAGACTCATCTGTGCCTTGGGAAGTGAGAGTGTGACGAACGGGGCATACTCGTTGGGTTCTAAATGAAGCATTCAAAGTAGGGTTGGACGAGGTCTGAAAAACATGCATTTATTAAACCATTCCTAAGTATTGTGGTGACGATATTGATTGTAACTAACCCACATTTATATTTTAATCTTTTTAATCTTTAATCTTGTTGTGGATGTTCGGATCTTGAATTGACAGCATTCAGGGAAATGAGACTCCATCCACTCGGTCCAGTACATTGTGGCGTATGGATGAACTTGAAAAAATTAAAAGCAAAATAAAAGTCTCCTAAATGTGGCCTTGTTACAGCAATATTCAAATGTAATCAATTTAGTTAATCGATTGATTTCTGATACGCAGACAGCTTAGGATGGCATTCTGCTTAAGGGCACCTGAGCACTTAGCAAGTTGTACAAGTTGAGAGTGTAAGACAGATTGCATAAAGCAATGCAGAAAGGTGTTAGGCAGAAATGTGAGGAAAACAAACAATTCACAAATTAAAGATTCAAAAACGTACTTAACAAAGGAACAAATAAATAAATCCAAGCCATGAGAGTGAGAGGCCAGCAGAAAAAATTGGCAAGGAGAAAACAAAAGTTGAATAATGAATAATGAATAATGAACAGGTGTCTATTATGAGACGCTGCTGTGGGGAAGCATGGATTGAGGAATTTAGGGCAACAGAGATTCTTCAAAGTACAAATATTTATAAAACTTTTTTTTTTAAAGTAGCATTTTAAATGTCTTTTGGTATTAGGATAAACTCAGACTGAGACAAAAAGAAAGCAAAAATAAATAAGCAAGGCATTACACTGGGCAAACCTGAAATGATAAGCATCTTCTTAACGCATTCAGAAAAGACCAAAAAAAAATCTTCACTTTTTCAACAATAATCTTGGTGTTGCCACAAAATGGAGGTGCTGAAAGAGGGGCTTGCCTTGGGAACCATTCATGCAAAACACATACATTTTGCATTGATCACTTCAACTCCAAATACTGAGCAGATCTAGCACAAAAACATCTCCAAAGTTTGCTTTTTCATTTAACAACCTGAGATATTATTTTCCCAAATTATCCTGCGCATGCTACATTCGCCTGGAGCGCCTTCATCACATTAGAGCTCATGCATTTTTTAAGGAAAGCCTCAGGTGGTGTCTCACAGAAGCATATTGTATTCACATGTGACATGCTCATCTTTACTGACCTGCTTGTCATTTAAGACAAGAATGATAATGATGTCTCTCTGAAGGGGAGGGGTGGTTTAAGTGGCCGGAGAGGGCAGAAGGGGTTGTGACCTGTACCAGGTTATCTGAAGTGGACACTGATAATGGCCTTTTAGTCATGCCAGGTTTGATCCTTCACCACTAAGGAGCAATAGTTAATCAATAGTCCGAACAGAGCAGTAATATGAGGTTACTGTATGAGCAACTGGTAAGTAGGCAGAAACCCCCCCCCAAAAAAACCAGCATCTGCACAACAGTTAATTGGCTGGACATTTGACAGGGTCAGCATGAGGAAGAAGGAAAGAGCTACATATCAATAGGCTCACATGGTGAAAAACCAAATCAGTTGTGCTGAATTGATTGAACATTAGTTTTGTTTTTTTTTGCTATTTATCTGAAAAACACATGAAAATGTGTAAGTTATGATCACAGCAAGCCAAGGACAGATTAACTCGTGGAACCAGCAAGCACAACTTTGAGGCAGAGACATAAAACAGGCATTTTAATCAAAGCTAAGTGAAATATAGATCCTTCTCCTCTCGGGGTTCTTCACATTATGCAGGGAGGAAAAGGAAAAAAAAAAAAAAAAAAGCGAGGAAACGGAGAGCGGCAAGAGTGAGCAATACACTACAGTGTTCAAAGCCAACCTTGTCAATAGTACTCACAGTGGGCTAGGGGAGTGTAATAGCACTTCCCTGATTCTACATTGATATCATATAATCCAGTGTGCCCTGTTTCAGTATCATATTTATCTAACCTGCTGGGGGACAGGCTAAGGGGGACGGTGTCCCTGCTGCTAGGAGCAGACACATTACACACTGCCTCGTGTATTCTTATTGATTACTCCCACCCCACTGCCCAGGGACCATAATTTAACTCAGCAGGCACTACAGTTAATACTGGAATTCAAACATTCCATCTACACTTCAAGAGCCAAAAACAA
This sequence comes from Alfaro cultratus, assembly GCA_903066825.1. Lineage (NCBI taxonomy): Eukaryota > Metazoa > Chordata > Actinopteri > Cyprinodontiformes > Poeciliidae > Alfaro > Alfaro cultratus. The sequence continues at coordinate 14,448 of CAEFZX010018313.1, forward strand.
TTGACACTTTAAAAATGTGCAGGGCCCTTTCTAAATGGGATCTGAAGGGAATGGATCTCTATTTTTTTCTATGTGCTTTCTCTTTTCTTTTTTTATCCCCTGCCGCTTCTTTCTTCCTCTCTGAGCTGATGCTCAGACAAACTGTGGAGATTTTAAAGAGTAACAATTTCTCAAGTGATGTTTTAATTAGGAAACTGGGGTTTGAGCATTCTGCTTTTGCAACTTATTTTCTTTTAACTCTAATATCTTGTTGCAATAGAAACAAGCTGACAACACTTTATGGTGGAATGTGAATCTGTATTCAACCTTTACTTATGCAACAAAGTGGACAACAAATCATGGACATAAGACAGGATGACTGAAGGTGGGTAGGGTAACCTGCTTCCTCTCCCCTCTCAAATAAATCTCACATGATATTAATTATGCAAAATGTTAAAACTGTTCAGGGAAATCATGTCACGGAAGAGGCAGAAGATCAACATTTTCTGTCAGAAAAGAGTTGATTTTCAAAATCTGGCAAGCATAAAGCCATATTAAAAAAGTGAAATCTATGGAGCCTTGTATAAAAAAGGTCAAACGTACAGCATACACAGTACACTTGTTTTAATTGAAAAAAAAAAAAATAGCAATCACATTTTACACCATAACAGCATTCAAACATGAGGGAGACAGATTATTCTGTAGGTTGTCTTAAATCAAAACAAGCCAATGTGAGAGAAACCGATGGTAATCCTTATTTATTATTATTTCACCCAGTTCAATATATTGCAATTTAATTATTACATCTGCTAATGATTAAGGAGCAATAATAATAATAAAAAAATAAAAAAATAAATTAAGATCTTATTCTTAAGGAAGCAATCAAACCTTTCTTTTTAGGACCGGACGGACGCACTGCCACACTTTACTCAAAGCTTAAAAAAACTGTATCAGTGGAGCTTAATATGCATTAATTAAACTGACTCTGTTTCCTTTAATGAGAGCTGGAGGATTTGATGTCAATGCAGCTGAATTCACAAAGGGTTCAATGTGCTTAATTAAGTAGCATATCTGCAATAAACTGAAATAATCAATACAGAAAAAAATCTAGATATATTTCAGCTTTGTTATAGATCCTACGTCGACTCACCTTCAAAATAGGTAAAATTACCTTTATTAGGTTTTAGTTGGAGACCTTTTCCTTTCTGGTGCAACAATTAAAACGCCTGTTTTATCAAGGCTTTTAGTCATATGTGGCAGCGCTCGCTGTTGCATCTGTGTGCCGTGCAGAGATAGAGAGTCTGTGGAGGGCCAGGGAAGCAGACTCCAGAGATCCATCCATCTCAATCTGAGGCTACAGCTGACACCTTACAAAGAGGTACAATTAATAAGGGCATTATCCAGCAGCAGGCAACAATGGAGTTCTAAAGCAGAGACACCAACCTCAGGAGGCCCGGGGAGCAGAGAAAAGGGAGCGTGTCTGTTTATGGGTGGGGGGAAGTGCGAGCCAAAGTGCTTCAAAATGGAATGCATTACAATCAGTGTCTTCAGGATATAAATTACAATCTATTACATCTGACGATTATGATAGATAGTGAACACTGGGTGGTACACAAAATAGGTAAAAAAATATTTTTTAATAATTTCTACCTTTGACTTGTATGATATTTTTGGCTGGATAAAAGTAAAAGGAAAAAAAAAAGTAGAAGAGACTCTTTACTGCCTGACTGATGATAGCTCTTCAAGTTATAGAGACATCATTAGAAGGAAACCTGAGTTATCAAACTTGGTCTAACTGATAATGGAGCCCTCATGAAATTGTCCTGTTAGTGCAGGTTGAGTGCAGCTCTGTGGTTCACAGGGGATAGGGCGGGGACACCGCTGCACTGACATTTACAGCAATCCAGGAGTTGTTTGTGGTCACTGGACTGGAGACAAACGTTGAACCCAAAAGGTCAGAGGGATTGTGGCTAAATTTCATCCACAGTGGAGGTCCCTCTGTTGGAAAAGACAAACAGAAAGCAGTTGAGATGTGTTGGGAGCCAGTCCTGTTTTCCCTAGAAATCAATCTGTCATCATGTAAACACAAGCCCAGCCCAAAAGGAGGACGAAGCTGAATGAGTTACCTCCCCCCATGCAAAAAAAATAAAAAAATAAATAAAATAAGAGGATATCAAACAGAAATACAATCAATAAGACTTGAACAGAGGAGTGAAACAATGCTCCGGGAATAAATTCTTAAATAATTAAGTCAAAATCACTTCCAGCTTTTAAAACAATCAAGAGTTCCATCGACCCCCTCATAGTGATGGTTTTATATATTTTACATCTCATTCCACGAGGAGAGGATGAGCTTGCTTATGGATTAAGGCTTTGATCAATAACAAGATAGGAGGCCGGCTCTCTAAGCTCAAGAAAATTAATTCGAAATGCAGTCAAACTCTTATCGACCCACAGCCAGGGCTGCTTTCATTGCAGGTTGTTGATAATCCACCAATATTGTGATTAGCAGCTAATCTCTTATTTTAAATATGACTTTCACTGCAAATAATAAAAGTAAAGACTTGGCCAGTCATTTGTTATCTAAACAGAATGTGGGGTCATGAGATGTGTTTGGATGAACATTGCTTTAAGTTCATCTTTACAACTTTCCAGTCATGAAAAAGTTTTGTTCATAGTAGCTAGGTGGAGAACTTTAGACATAACTGTCCAGTTGAAGAAAGAAAATTCATTTGTTCATTTTTTATTACTTGATGAGGGACAACAAACATTAACTATTAAAAAGGACACAGGCCTGAAGGCGCCAACCAATTTGTAGATGTAATTCCAGGCAGAGCTTTTCTGTTGAAAAGAACAATACGGATCTTATTGTGCAGCACATTAAACACATTTTTTTGTTACAAATTGACTTTCTACATTTTGCAACAAAAAAAAGATCAAATACAGAAATCATATTACTTGCAAAAAGTGAAGCTAGATTGAGGGCATTATTAAAAAAGACAGGCAAAAGAAGACAGAAAAGTACATAGAATTAGACATGAGTCAACATTTGTTTCCAAACCAATTCAGTCTTAGCAGACCTGTTCTTAACTTTTGTTTCTATAGAAACAATGTTTAGTCCTTGATTATAAGCATACTCCACATTTCTGCTCATTTATCAGTTAGTTTGAGACCAGACTGGAAACCAATAAGAGAAATGTGAAATTATCTCAAAATGTTTAAACATCATACATTTAAATCTCAGTTTCTTATCATCTAAAATGTTTAAGATTATGTTTTTGATATTCAAAAAATCCTTTTAACAAAGTTCTTCAAATTTGTTCCAAATCTCTTGCCCAGGTATTTATTCTCTAATTATGGAAATTAATCCTCACCTGGATTGAGTCTAGGTTACACAGATTTTGAACAAAAACCTCAAGTTTCTTGTTTGTGCAATACCCTTGCAGATTGTTATCAGTTTTTCTGCATGTCAGTAACAGAATGCACATCTGGAAGATTGAGAATAATATAATGAACAGAGAATATAATATAGTCCCCTGAGAAACTTCTACTCCAGTTTTTATTGGGGAAAAAAAGAAATCTACTGTTGTTTTACAAATCACTCACAGCAGGATAATGATTTCAGACATTTTGACATCAAGACTGACCAACTTTGGCTTATATCTTCTTCAGGTCTAAAGACATAGCTCAAATTACATTATAAAGTGATTGTTCAATAGAAGGTAGACAGCAGATATTGACAAATAGTCATTCCTAAATCATAAAGGATTTAAATAACCTAAAAGGTACAATGAAAAATGTTCCCTTTCATTTTTTATGTCTGAAATGACCTGTTTGATTGGCAACTTATTACTTATGAGTAAGAAGGTGGACTTATATTTTTCTATGAAAATGGTCCACATAACTCCTTCAGAAGCTGTCCAAAATTTTTAGAGACTGCTGATTAATCCTCTATTGTGATCGCAAAGGAATCAATGCCATCTGTATCATGAACTGCAGCAGTTCTGTTCAATATATCAGGAACCACACACACACACACGCACACACACACACATATATATAAAGAAAGATTATATTGCCCAGGTATGCCCAGGTCAAAACCAATTTTTGACCATAAAAAGAGCCAAGCAAATTAAAATGTTGCTGATGAAAAACAAAAGATACTTTCCACAAATTTACAGATCTCTCAGCCTGAATGTAAAGATTAAACCAGATTTTATGACAGTAATAACATTCACAACACATTGTTTTACAAAATTAAAATTTCTTGCTGTGGCCAACCCCCCACCCACAAAAAATTAAAGATTTTTCTTTTTTCTGTTCCTATTTTCACTTGCTATGCCAAAAGAAAAAAATAAAATAAAATAAAATAACTTCAGATATCAGTTATTATGATACAAGATTCTTCTGAGAGTTTAGAATTTCCTTGGACTAAAGAGACGTATCGGTCAAGCTTTTCTTTCCAATCAACCAATCAAAAGTTGTCCCTCTATGCCACAGAGGGAGCACTTATGATAAGCCTCTTTCCCCTCTGGCACAAACTTTTAACACTGGGGAACGGTTGTTGTGCAAGTTACAAATCAGAAGCAAAAACAAAGCAGGTTAATTGATGATCAGCACGATTGGGTTTTAATGAGGCCACAATGCCCACGGCCAGGCCCGGATCAGGATACGCAGGACTTTCTCCTCAGTGCTCCGTCTTCTTTGATCTTGTTTGGTTCCTCGACTGCGGCGACAGCCATTGTTGGCTTTAATTACTTCACGAACCAAATGGTACGGATGAAAGATAGGTTTCTGTAATTAATAAAATTTCCATAAATTTGAATCACTAACCAGTCTCATTAGCTGGCGCCTTTTGTCTTGACTGAAGTTCCCATGTCATCCTTTTCCAACTTTAACTATACAGAAAAGATATTTCTCGAGGGCAGGGATTCACTTGATATGCACCATATTTCCCGATAATCAAATTCACTGTAGGTAATTAAATGCAGCACACACTGTAGTCCTGCTCCAGTGATTGAGGTCAACCTGAGGAAAACGGCAATTGCTGCATTAAACCAAGCAAACGTTCAAAAAAAAAAAAAAAAGTCTTTTCAATTAGGTATTTCAGAGGAATGCTGCAGCTGCGGGCATGTTGATCTTATTCAAGCTTAAAAACATAATCAAATTGTTGAAGAATTTGTCTTTGATCATGTGTAATCAGGTTCAGGGCTGCTTGCTGCATCACTGAGTTGCAGGGTTGCTTGTTGGCACTTGGGGTTTTGGATGGAAATCAGCTTGGCAGTGACCGAGCTGCAGCGTATTCACGGGACAATAAAAAGGACAGTTACTCAGAGGGAGAAAACACCTGTTGTTTTGGAGATTTCAAATATGTTTGGATTGGAAAGCATTTGCTGAAATTTAAAGAAAAGCAGTGCCTTGTGAAACTACAAACAACTTGAACTTCTTCACATTTTGTTGTACAAATTTCAATGTATTTAATTGTACAGAGGACGGAAAATACTTTTTTATTTTAATACCCTTCTATTGCATTACAACCACTATCGTCAATACACTTTATCCTGATTTCATGTGACAGATTAACACAAGTAGTGTAAAATTGACAAGTGGAAGAAAAGTGGTACATGGTTTCATCAAAAGAAGAACCTTAAAAAGTGTTGTGCATTCATATTCAGCTCATTTTACCCTGATACACCTAAATAAAATCCACTGTAGCCTACTGAAATCACCCACGGTGGCTTGCAGATGTATTGACACTCAATAAACTCAAAATAATTTTAAAAGGACAAATGTTTCCCTGCAATGAACTGGTGATCTGTCCAGGGTCTACCCTGCCTCATGCCCAACGCCTCATCAGCGCCTCCGTGAACCTGCAAGGATAAGCAGATTTAGATAATGGACAAATTGATTTTTTATGTATTTTGAAATATTTTATGCTATACAGCAATACAAAAGAGCATCTAACTCGGAAATAAAAAAGCTACAGATTTTGGGGTGCATTCATATTCATGCCATTTTAGTCTTACACCTCATCTACCTTCAGAAGTCACCTAACTCCTAAACAAAGCCCAGTTTTGTGTAATAAAACTCAGTTGTTCTGTGAAAGTTTCAACGGCTTGCAAGATTATTAGAGTATAAACAGCACGATGAAGACCAAAGAACTGCACCAGACAGGTTAGGGGAAAAGTTGTGGGGAAGTTTAGAGCAGAATTAGGTTATAAAGTAGAATCCAAGCTTTGAATTGAAGGGCAGGTTTGTGTACTTGGTTTTATTTTGGGGGATCAGAGTAGAGGGGAGTGAATGTGGTTGCACATCATACCTTTCAGTTTTATTTTTGATGAACTACTCTTTTTTACAATATATATATATATAAACTATTTTCTGGACTTTTATTCAGATGCATAAATCATAAAAACAATTTACTGCATCATCAATATTTCTAATAAAAACACCCCTCCATCAATGCATTTCTTTCTCCTTTGGTGTAAAAATGAAGCTTTTTCCAATTATCACAGACCAGGTCAGACAAAAGGGAAGCAAGTCTTTGTTGCTTTGTGACAATGCTCTATAATCTTGCGAACAGCCTGTCATTACCCGGCTGTGGCGTAATAGACTGACATGGATGCTATGGGGACCAATTGATTCCAGCACATCAATCAGTAGGGGAAGCACACCTTTAATGATTGCAGAGAAGTGGCTTGTTTGTCCTCAACATCACGATAAACGCTAACACGGAAGTGGTGCACAATGCCAGCGTGGCCGACTGAAGAGGTAGTTGCTTATAATGGGAAATTCTACAGTCCACTCCCTGGTCTTATTTCTAAGAGTTTGTTTGATATTCCTGCAGCTCTGGTCTTGAAAACATCATCAAAATACTGAATTTTTCATCTTGGATATTACATGATTCAAGCATCTCATCAAGGATGAAATTAAAGAGAAAATTTTTATCTGTGTTTGTTTAGATTAAAAACTCTCTTTGTCTATAGGTATGTGTGTCAGTTAGAACAAAAGATGCAGAGAATATACAATCTTCTTCTCTAAAAGGGAAGGTCCCACCTGATTAAAAAGGGCAGGGGAAAGACTTTGGCGGGCCAACGGGAGAGGTCAAGGATACACAGAGCTGCTCAACTCACCCCGCCTCCTCTCGCATCATTTTTTTATATGACAGCAGCACCCGGAGGTTGAAGTTCGGCGAGACTCTCCATGAACAGAGCGCTTAGCGTCAAACACAAGATTAAAGCAGGGGTGTCGCATCTTGGCAGGACCAAATGAAAATATCAACTGCTAAGCTCACCCCCACCACCACCACCCTTCTGAAAAAGCCAAGGGACAGGTATCTAATATTAGAGAGTAAAGCCTAGTTAGCAAAGGCAGCCTGCTGCTTTCCACATTCTCAGCCCTGGTCAAAAGGCCAGACTGGCTTTGGAATTGCTTTATTGGGGAAATATATTACAGTAGAGGCCTGCAGAACAGCCTTATTAAGGAGGCAGAGAAGAGATGCCCTCGTGACACGTAGTAGGAACTGGGGACATTTCCATATTACTGAATGAGATGCAATTTTAGATTTTTTATTTTTTGCAAAGCACCATAATCAAGGGAGCTGAAATCTTTAAAGCTTAATCCTGAGGTTCAAAACATAAGATAGCAGTCTAAAACCCCACAGTGTCTCTAAACACGTTGAGCTTGTGAAACTGTATAGAAAGTTAATTTCATTTTAAACAGGAAATAAAGTTAAACAGACAAACTATCAAAGTGGTTTGGGAATTTAACAAGCACATTTTAGAGAGAAGCAATTTTGTTGTACACAAATGACTTGTTTTCTTTCCTTGTCACAGCACGGCGACAGAAGCTGGTGCTTCAGCTCTTGAGTGGCTTGGAGGAATAAAAGAGGCTTATCTGGCCCCTCTCATTTCTTCGGCCACATAATCAGATGACCTGAGGAGAGCTTAAAGAAACAAAGCCAGTCCAACAGTCCCTACTCTATCTATCTATCTATCTATCTATCTATCTATCTATCTATCTATCTATCTATCTATCTATCTATCTATCTATCTATCTAACAATCCATCCATCTATCACCTTGTATTTTACTCACATTTTGTCAATAAATTCAACTAGAGGTAATGTAACAAAGTAAAAGTTGAACTTTAGACCTCAGCTCACCCATAAAACTCTCTCAAGAAAACCTCATTTGCAAAAATTCATTTGACACATTTACAGTTAATTCCTTTCGTGAAAATGTGAACTTTTTATCGTAAAGTTTAATAGTCTAAACTCAATTCATGAGGAAATCAATATTTACACACAGAAAAAAACACTTGAAAAGTTGACTAAACAAAGCAGCAAGACATCCAAATAAACTCCTTCCACTCTATTTCATTTGACATTGTAGGTAAATAAATGGCTTAAAGATTTTTTGCCACATGATCCCTGCCAACGCCTATTTTCTTCCCCTGTCATACAGCACTATTAATAATCATAAACTCCAGCAAGACATGAAGCTGATCTCGAAGGCTTTTCTATAATCCCTCCCCTGGAAGTGGTCTTTACTGGAAGGCTAGTTTTGTGATGAGCTCACCCAGTCGCACAATGTTGCACTGGGATACAGCATTCAGCTTAAGCCAACTTATCTACTGCATTCAAAGCACATCCATTGAGCTATGTGGGGGAGACTTTTTGCCGATCTATTAAAAAAAATGCTCTTATCTGTATTTAGCATATGCTGTGTATGTCAGCGCTGGCAGCTTTAGACGGATTTACACAGAAAAGGAAGGGGAAAAAAAAACACCTCAAGGTATTCTTGAGCTGAAACTACTGATAACATTTGGAAACTTCTGCAGACAAGCAGGTTTTACAAAAAGACACATTTATTTGTTACTTTGTGTTACTTTTGGGTGCAAAGTGAATGTTTTTGAATTAAATTAGCCTTTTTTTTTTTTTTCAAAGAAATTATTCCATTTTCTGCCTGAATGCACAGAAACACTGTTGCCACTCAACAACAGGAATCAAGACATACTAACAGCTTTTCCTTCAGTAAACATTTAAACATTAAATATTGTACAAATAACAATATTTATACAATGTGCACTCTTAATACAGAAGAGAATTGAAAACTAAAACATTTTTGAGTGTGTCTGATGGAGTGAGAAACAGTCTGTATTAAAAACAGTCGAGAAAAAAAAGAAAAAAAAAAAGATCTGCTGTTGCTAGCTGATGGGTACTTTTTGGATTCCAGCAGCAAATTATGTGGAAATAATCCACACATGAGGCTTTCAGTGTGTTTTAGTGGGAAATCCTTCAGAGGAAACGCTGCTGCTGCAGAAATAAAAGGCTCCCAGCCCCTTTCTTTCACTTTGGTTTCATTACAAGAGACAAGCCTTATTTGCACTGCGACGTAATCACTCTTAGACAGAGGGGGAAACTCAACATTTGCTCAACAAAACTGAAACAAATTTTGCACAAAAAAAAAAGAAATAAAAAAATACACAACTGGATTTCCTCCTTGAGCTGTGAGAGAGGAAGAAAAATATCTGGCTTTCAATGGGACGCGAGGAGAATTTTTATACAACTTTGCTAGTTGGTTGTTTTTGTACATTGTCAATCTGAACCAAATGTAAAATATTTAGTTTTTTTTCTTCTTCCTTTTTTATTATGCTGCAAGAAAACCTTTATTTAACTCTACTCTCTGGGCAGTGGAGATTTGGCCTTTGAAGCGATTGAGAAAGAGCTCCGTCATTTATGCTGCATTCAGTGCTGAGAACTGAGCCTCCAAAAACAGCAGTATCCTCTCATACCTGTTGAGAACACTTTCATCCTTAATGGGCTCATTAGCCACATTGTTAATTGAGTGCCATTCAGGCCAACATCAAAGCTAATAATAATTGTTTACTTACTTTAGTTGCTTCACTAAAATAGACCCAACTGAGGTGGAAAGTTGCTTGGTTAGAAAGTGTGCGTTCACACAGGGATGTCCACTCCAAAATTAACTGAAAGGAAGAAAAATTGATCATTAAAAACGCTGTTTTTAGTTCAGATGTCTCAAAATTTTAATTAACCAATTAAAGAAGGATGAAAGTGAGTAAGTAAATGTTTTAAAAAGTGTCTTTATGCCAAAAATGTTGCTTTATTTGTGCATTTTTTATCTTTATTGATTCTACATTTATTTTGTAATAAAATAAATATAGGATAAAGAATAAACTAAATACTTAAAATAATAATACAATAAAATAACAATAACAATAATAATAATAATAATAATAATAATAATAATAATAATAATAACAATAATAATAATAGCAATAATAATTATAATAATACGGTAATAATAATTTCTTAGTTCTTCTCCTGCAAGTTTTCTCTCTGCCAGCCTGCTGCCACATTAGTGGATAATGGGATGGCAAAATGGAGGCTAACTCATTGGAATTAAATTTATCAGCATGTGCTCAGAGGTAATAAGCTGTCAGTTATAAAATGAAGATTTGTATTTAGATATATGATAGGAAGAAGAAATGAATAGGCAAAATAAATGAAGCTGCTTTACAACTAAATTACTTATTTGGAGCCAATAGACCACGGAGGGGATCACGTTGATGACAGTGATTATTGCAGATAATATTTTCTCCCCTGTGGAGGTGAAATAGCAAATATAAAATAGGTTCACAAAGAGTTAACAGAAGGCTCACACAAATGTTTTTGTTGGACGGTACCATTATCAAACATTGTAATGTAGGAAATCTAATTAGTACTGAGGTGCTGAATGACAGACGTGTTAGAAGTGACAATTATCAGCAACATTTTAAACATTTTGAGACGTATATGCATGCAGCTTTGTTTATAATCATGTAGCTGAACTGCTTTCACATTAAATGCTGTCACTTTAAATTCAGCTCCAGCCCGGTGGGGAAGCTGAGTATCCATTTCAAACTAACATTTTCATGAAAGCATGGATTTCTGTATTTTATTTTATTTTTTTCATAAAAAAGAGAGAGAGAAGAGGGCTGAGCTGATTAAAGCTGGTCAAAGTTACACCTGGGCTCCAGGCTAAGGCAGATCCATTTCAATTGATTAGGTATCTGAGCGTGATGAAAGTTTTTCAAAAAGTGACACCACAGTCAAAACATTTCAAAGGCAACAATTCCCGCTGCATGCTAGGATGCAGAAAACATGCCAGAACCCACGTGAGAAAAACAGATGAAACATTTAAAAGCATTGCATTTAAAATTATGTGACAGTAGCTGTCCTTCTGATTCCCTGGCAACTAATTTGTCGTCTGTGTAAGATGTCATTTTAGTCATCTAAATTATCTGATAGCAGCAATCTATTATTATTTACTCAATTTGTGCATTGCGGGAAGACTTTTCTAGCATTAAAAAAAATCTAAATGTTAACACTTTCAATTCCACGCAGTAAATTATATAAAAAAATAAATAAATAAAAAAAACTATAAAACTATTTATCAGGTGCTTTTCACAAAATGGACTGTTTTCAAGGTTTTGTAAGTAAAACACAGGCGTTTGTGATAACATATTTTAAAAACACAGCATTTTTATTAAGAATGTTTTAAAAAAAATATTCATTTATACTCTTGTTTCTTGTGAACGGAAGTAATATTATTTTTTTGGAGTGGCCTAGGCAGAGCCCAGAAATTGAAATAAAAAGAAAATCTGTGGTAGGAGACAAAGATCATTGTAAGGAGGTCTTCCAAACAAAGATTTGGAGCTAATCACAAAAACAAAAATAAATCGTTTAATATTATCAGTGAATACGCAGAAAAAGTTAATCAGGAATTATAATAGGAGTTGGACTTTTCAAATCCAAATTTAGATGATTGCATTGATTACTGACGAGCTAAATAGTACTGATAATGGAATATAGATATTTTTTAATATATAGATATTTTTTAAAATAGTCATTTTACATTGTTTTATTTTCTTTTAAAATATGTTTATCATTTCCATTTTAAAACAAAGTTTGTGCTTGAATAAAAATCTTTTAACATGCTCAGAGTATGAATACATGAGAGTTTAAATATTTTCGTACCAGCATTATTAAAGACGGGAGGTCTCAGGAATATTTGTTTCAAACAAGATATTTTAGTTTTGCAGAGATAATTTTCTTTTTCACTTGCAAAAATAAAGCAAAATCTATTTGTGACAAAGTCACATGACTGATTATTATCTTAAAGCTGCAGTACCTTTTAATATATATATCACCTATTGTGAGAAAGATTTGGTAGATATGTTCTTTTCATCTGAGCAGACTGGTGTAAACAAGCAAAGAAAAGTGTATTAAAAATGCTGTGTCTTTAGGGCTCATGTCTGATGTCTGTCAAATCATTTAAAAAAAGGAGAGACTCTCTTATCAAATGCCTGGGATCAGCAATAGTGGTGGCACATCACTGAGATGAGGTATGCCTTCCATGGGGGCAACTCGAGGGGGCCTTTTGTGAATTTATAGAGTGCGATAAAATCAGCTTCATATTTCTCTGCGAAATCGGCTGATGAAAGGAGCCTGCAAGAGAATTACACGACGGAGAGTTTTGTCGCCAGACCCGTAGGCTTTAGAGGCTGGGAATTGAAAAGATAATGAGAAAAGCTATGCTGCAAGGTTGGCTGTGTTTAATAAGTCATCATGCCTCCTATCTATTGTTAGGAGCCCACCAAAGATTGTGTTTCCGCCATTGCTTAATACTCTGCAGCAAGCAAGCGTTTCAATGGCTATATTATAACCAGCACGGCGTTGAAGGGGGCTGGAAGCTTATAGCAGAGACACCATTAGAGTCTTATGATAGCAGTGAACAAAGAACTGAAACAAAAAAAGGGTCTGTTCTCTGGTTTTCTTTTCCTCTAAAGAAAATGGGACTGCAGTTAAGACTTTTCAGCTCCCAACTTATATTTTTCTGCAAATTATTTGTGTCAGTGAAAACAAAATGAAACAAAAAAACCAAATAAGGCTGCAAATGACAGCAATAAAAAGAACAACATAACAGAATGGTAGAAGTGATACTAAAAAAAATTTCATCTCATAACTCATCAAACAAATTTCCCCCACTCCAGTGCTCTCTTTCTTCTCCTTGCAGAGTGTATGAAGGAAAACGAATGTAAATGTGAGCTGATGATGAATGGCTAAACTGAGTTTCTGAAAAGAATTAAAGCTTTGTAGTGACACTTGACACATATTGGATGAAGGGAAAATGAGAAAAAAATAGAATAAATAAGGGCATACTTTTTTTTCTTTTTTTTTACAGCTTGTGTAATTACTGTATGACACATGTAATGGCCCATTTTTTGCATTTTGACGGCACGCTTCAGAGCCATCTTTTGTCTTCATGTCACCGCCTCAGGGCATGCATGAAAACAACACCATTACTACACTCAGAACTAGACTTTTTGTTTTACATTTGTTCGCTTCTCTGCTAGCTTTAAAAAGACAGCCTTGTCGCACACACTGATCAACAAGAGTCAGTCAGGAAGGATTTTTGAAGCGTGCAGAGTTTTTAACATGGAAATTGGCTTTGAACCCCATCTGCACAGGTCGGCACATCTCTGGGCAAAGCTCCGCTGCTGCTGCTGACGGAGAAAATGAACAATCGGTTCCTCATAATGTGGCCTGATTATTATCCTACTTATCCCCCACAAATTTAAACTCAGAGCAAATTTCTGTACCCTGTGAAATCTGTAAACTTGGAAGCAAGGAGGGGTATTAAAGTCTGTTCTCAGAAAAAAAAATAAATAAATTGAAGCTCTATCTACATTGAGGTTCGAAAACAAACAAACAAACAAAAAAATTCAGATCAACAAAGCACTTCTTGAGTCCAACACAGGAAAACAACACCATATGGAGACTACATGGAGAAAAACAGAATATTCAAAATTGGTTGGTTTTAACATTGCCTTTGGCCATCAGGAAATAACTTTTAAAAATCCTACCTGGGTAGAAATGTTGTTTTCAGACTCCAAAATTAAAACAAAAAAACCCCTCTAAGATTTATATGTCAGGCTCAAGTGAGGTGGGACTCAGACTGTGCAACATGATACAAACCCGAGCAAAGTTTGAGCTGAGTGAGTTCAGCGACTTTGGGAAGGGATCTGTCAGCATCCAATCTGAGATGTCTTTATTTGACGTGATTGTGTTTTTTTTTGTTTTTTTTTTGTTCGCGGCCGGTCCAGCCCGCCAGTGTCCCTTTCACCCCTAAAAGCAGCTGGGTCCCTGACCTCTACAGCAGCGGCCCTCAAAGCCTGGCTCTTTTCAGGCTCGGGAGCACAGGGGGAACCTCCCCGTTCCCTCCCACCGGCAACATCCCTTTCAGCTGCAGAGATAACTTTATTCATCTTGTGCATCATTGTATCCAGTTGAATGCGAAGAACTATGCAGACACTTGAGTGAATTGAGCTAGCGTGCGTGCATGTGTTAAGGACAGGAAAGAAGGGGAGGTGTTATGTCTCAATTTCAGCAGATTGACACAAATATTTATATATGCATGCAAGAATTTTGAAAAACCTGCTTTCAGCATTTTTCATTTCACCAGGAGAGATGGAGTTGATCAAATTTGAGGAAGATAGAGTCATGATTTCATATTAGCACTTAAAATTTTGCAATCACTGAAAAACAAATATTTTGAGAATTACACTAGGGCCTGCAGATGCTTTCTCTCAGTTTCTGGAGCTAATTTACATAAAAGTGCTAAATAGCTGTGTTTTTCTCTCCCTCTCGGTCTCTTTTCTACAGCGGTAACCTCTGCTGATTCGGCGATGGACAGCTGCCAGAGACAGTTAAGCTTATGTTCACCTGCCTAACACCAAACAGCACGAGGACCACCCTGCTCTTCTCTCATCATTCATATTCAAGCCAGGGCCTCTTGACAAGTCTGCTGATCTCACTCAATGTTTTGTGATTTGGACAATACGTTTTCAGTGTGTGGGCAAAAAAATGCTGAGGCCATCTCCCTTCTACAGGCCGGTCTTGTGAGACACAACTAAGGCAGAAGCTCTCAAACCTTCCCTCCTCTGTGAGAGTTTAGCCTGTCAGTGAATCTGTCTCATCGCCGACGAGTCAAACGAGAGTTTGATTCTTTAAATAAGGCTTGAAAAAAAATGCAAAAGATACCAATCTTCTTAAAGTTTTTAAAATATATCAAAAGTTTTATTCTAAAAGAAGAATCTGTACACCAAAAATTTCTGCTACATCACTTCGAAGCTGTTCCTTTTGAAGTCACATGACACTTTTTGACACAATATTTTTTGGAAAGTTTAAAAATAAAATATTTACTTGATGCTTCTCAAGTATATTTCTTATTCAGGGGCAGCCCAATGGATTACTGGGCTAAGCAACTGTTGAGGACCCAGATTGGCCTGGGGGTCCAACAAGAGTTTAATCTACCCAATTAAAGTTGACTAATGCAATTATTGCACATACAGGTGCATTTTAAAAAATCTCAATAACTAAATTCAAAATCCAGACTATAATGATTCAATACACACATCTTGTTCTTATTTATGTTAATTGTTATGATTATGACCTACAGCTAATGAAAATCCATGTTTCAGTTTCAAGGAAAATTAGAGTTTTTTGTTGTTGTTGAAGAAATGATATGCTACGGCCAACACAGCCTTTGAAAGCTGGCAGTTTTTCACAAGGACGGCAAGCCATTAAAGTTCATTGCTAAAGAAGCCCGCTCACCACAGAGTGCGGTATCCAATCATAATAATGTAAAGTTGAGTGGAAGGAAGAAATGGGAATTAAGTTATTAATAACTTAAACTACAAGGGCAGTAATTCATGCAGGAAGAGCCACAAACAAGGGCTGAGTGCATATCCTCTACAGCACATGGACATGCTTTTCAGTAGCAAGACATTATTAGGAAGACTATTAAAAAATGGTTTTATGTATTCAACCCTTCTGGTGAATTTGGAACTTCATAAGCAGCAAGCCATACTCATCAACATTACCAGAAATAAGCACTTAAAATATCACTCTGCAAGAAAATAATCTGTACTGTAGACACCTGTACTTTTTGAGTTAGATATCTGAAAAAAATTAACTTTCATAGTTTAAGGTAAGAAAAAAGCAAAAAAACATGTAGCTAATTTTATAATTTCTCTGCTAGTTGTGTCTGCGCACACTACAGATGTAAATAGCAAAGCAAGTAACAGAGCTAAAAGACAACCTCTTGATGTCTTCAGACTCTGAAAATAATCAAAGCAAATTTGATCAAATTTTACCTCTCTGCACCTTTCTCTGACTAAATCATAGAAGTTGAGAAAAACTTTGTAAAACTGTCAACTGCTGAGAAAAACAAATCTTATCAAGCTCTAAAATTGCTTAATTTCACAGTTTACATACAGAGGAAATAGGAAATTCTTACAAAAATTAATATTGAAACAACAGTGGTTTAATATCTAATACAGCACATCCATCTAACGTGCCGCATAGTTGGAAAATAAAGTAAAAGGACAGATTGTTTAAAACAGTCAGTGTAGTGCATTGTTGGCTCACTGGCAAGACAAGTTATTCAATGGTTATTCAATTAATTTCAATTCAGTTTGAAAATACTTTATTAATCCTAAAGGGAATTAATAAATGCAGAATGCAAAAATTATCAAAGAGAGTGGCACAGTGGCGGCTTTTGGGCCTCATAGGTCCTTGTTCTGGCACTGTTAAAACTATTTTGAAAAGTTTATTTGGCATTGGAAAATAATTAAAATAACAGCATTAAATCCTTTTTAGAGATTTAATGATATTTTAGCACACCAAGTAGACAAATAATATTTAAAAAAATTGATAAATGCATGAAAACTTTGTCATATTATTTTTAAAATATTTCTGCAATAATAATGCACAAAAATACAATTTTCTAAATAAGGGCATCCATATTTGTGATGTAGCCATGAACTAAAAACTTCTTTTGGGGATTTTGATATCCTAAAGAGAGAGGTTTATACATTAACGCTGTAGTTGCAAAACACTGTTGATATTCAAATGATTATTGTGCAAAATCTGGGATAAGCTTCAGTGTGAGAGCTCTTCTAAGTGCCTACAACTATTGCTAATTCCCCTTACCATTGTGGACTGAACAAAGGCCTTAATCCCATTTCACTTTTGTGGGAGGCTGGGGCTATTTTCCCCTCTCATAAACCAACAACACTCCCCCCCTAAGCCAGAGCTGAGAGGTTCTGAGAAAGGGGCCAGTGTGTGTATACTTCAAGGCTCCTTTTTTGTCAAACTTGGCCGGTACTCTGCATAAACTTTTAAGTGGTCCCAGTAGGCCACGGACACCTTTTTTGGCAGAAAAATAAGCTACCAAAAACTGTAAAAAAAGGAAATCAAACACTCTCTTAACCTGAACAATACAAAAGAAAATATATGAACTCTTTTATACCTCAAGTCTGGGCTGCAAAGACTTAACACATTTTTTTCCTTTTTTTTTTTTGTCACATACTAGTAAAAGAACGTTCACTCCTCTGAAAGCAGCTCTCTTTCTCTGCTTTGCAAATCCTTTTACATTATTTATAACATGGTGGTCCACTATCAAAGCGAGTGGAGTAGGACAGAATTCAGTTCTACTTCTTTGTAGTATTATGCTTTAGCTTGCAGTGGAAAATAAAACCACTTCTTTGACTTTGACATAATATTTTCTCTTTGTCATAAAACCCACTTCAGTACTAGCTTTCACATTAATGCTTTAATTAAAAGAAGTGATGGTTTTGGGGCTTCAATTCATTTAATTATAAGTTCTCACTGCAAATGTAAACTTCTTTAGACTTGTATATAATCCTGTCATTCAGCGTTACATCAAACAACATTTCATGTCTGATTAATGCTGATTTTTACTTTTAAATGCAAAAAAAAAAGTCTTTGAAACCTCCACTTAATCTATTTTTTAATAACAATAGGCCCACAAAATGTGCAGTAGGAGTTCCTGAGTGGATAGGAGGCTTGGCAGAGCTCCCTTGGAACAGACAGCAAAGCCACTGGGCTGGTTATTTAGTGAGCAAGTGATGGCTTTATTCAGCTGCTGTGTCATGCAGTGCATGTGAACCAGCATGAAGGCCAGCATGTGGCCAGTGTTGGCTCATGTTAGGTGTGTAGTCCCACTTTAAAAAAAGGAGGGGCACATAAAAACACAAAAGTGGCAGGAGTTTCCTTCGACAGCCCAACAAACCATCCCCTCCTTTAATCTTAATCAATTAGACGCCCATGAAGTGCAAACAAATCACAAACCTGTCAGCATACACAATACAGTGTAAAGAATCTGCAAATTACATGCAGTGTAGACAAGCTGCATCCCTTTTCTACAAAGCTCCATTGAAAGCTTCACATAAACCGGATCATATTTGTGCCCACTGACTTGCAGCATAATAAAGGATATCTGCCTGCTGAGGTGCCCACCGGAGTCCTCAGCTGTTAGGTTAATATCCACTGGGATCCACTAAGGTGAGTGTAGCCTTTCACATGCAATACTCAGCTCTGCAAAGTGATACCTCTCTGATGATGTGAATGGTTTATAACATCCCCTGATAGAAACGTTTATCCATGGAAAACTTGGCCTAATGATATTTCCCTTTCTCAAGTTGACAGAGAGAAAATCCTGAGTTAAAGTATTATTGAATTCATACACCTGCAGACATGGAGTCATGTATCAAATCTAACCAACTCTTATCGGCACAGGATGCCACTTGAGGGTCTTTCTGGGCTGTGGGTGTGGGGTGTTTAGGCTTCAGGCAAAGATCTCATCTAACGTGGTTGGAAGGCAACAACGACATTAAAAAAAAACAAAAAAAAAAAAACTTTCTTCTCGTACTTTTGATTATATAAGTGCAGCTATGTTAGTTTTTATTACTTTCCTATCACATCTATTGTAGGTGTTCTAGTTTATAATGTAATTGAGAAAGGCAACAATTAGGATTAAGCGAAAAATGACAACTTATTTTAACAGAGATGATAAATATATATATTTTTTTCAGTCCCATTTCAAAAGGTTCTGAAATGTGTAAAACACAAGAAAACAATAATTGTCAACCTCAGTCTATCCACCTCTTCACTTGTGAGCAAAACACCCGGATACTTAAACTCTGCTTAAGGGAGAGACTGACCCCCAACCTGGATGCAGCAATCCATCTTTTCTCCATAGAAAACCACAGCTCTAACCTTAGAGGATCTGACTCTCATGCTGACCGTTTAACACTCAGGTGTAAACTGCTCCAGTATACACTAAAGCCTCTCTCCTGAAGACACTGACAAAACTACATAATCTGAAAAAGTTTAGATGAGGCGCAGAGGTTCTAAAACCAGATACCCACCTCCCTACATCTACATCTAGTGACTCTGTCCATGAAAAACATAAACAAGACCTAATGTGCAGGTATGTCAGACCAGGTACCCAGAAATACTGCTGTAACACACTCACAAAATACTTCATGGGACACTGCTGTAAATCTTCTCTAAATGACCGTGACCCCCACTTAAACTCTGCAAGGGTAAAATATCTTATGGAAGCATTTTGTTATCCTTGGCTGGACTTTAATGTGATGGTATAACTTTAAAAATACAATGGTTGTTGCTGAAGAATATATTTTCACCTTTCTAAGTGAATATCTTAACCTGCACACTGAAGGAAATAAAATTAGCTTCTTAAATTACTTTAAAAATTCAAAAGTACAGTTACAACATTTCATTTAAGTAGGCAAGATTTTTTAAAAAAATTATAATCCATTAAGCGTGCCCATACAGATAATTTTAACTTCAATTACAAACAAAATAAAATGTGAGGAAAATGTCTGTTTGGAATCTGGGCCGGTAGCTGTTTGCTAACAGTATTTAAAATGCATTGTAAAAAAGGAGGAGAAATGTGTGGTTGTTTAACTTCGCAAAGACTGTAATCTTGAGTTTAATCATGAACCCCACATGGAGATTTGGAGAGGCACTGATTTACTTACATTGCTGTCATTTACTCACAGAAATGCATGGAAAGGTGTGAGAAAATAACTACAATTTAGACTCACTACGGTAAATCACTAGCTTGTCTATGATGTTTTTCTCAATCAAGTAATGTCACGGCCTCCCATGGCTCCAGTCACTGAAAGCTTCAGAGGACATAGTTTAGATTATTCTTGATATTTTCGTTATTCTTACATGTGTTCTTGCCATCATCATGGAAATATTAATATTTTCTCGAGTCCCTGTACCAAAGGGTGAAAGGTGGTTGTTTGCAGCGCAGACAAAAGCAGTGAGCTTTTTAGCGTCAAATTGGTACATTACATACATAACGGGCAAACATTAGCAATTGGATAAAATCTAAAACCTCAACACAGTCCACACCTCCAGGAAGCAATTGATTCTGAACAGCGGAGAGCTCAGACCGACTGAAGCAAAGTCTAGTACGAGATTTTCACCAGGCAAGATTCAAACAAGATCTGGTTTAACTTGTTCATTGGTCTGGATTAAGAACTAGTCTATAAAGACAATGAGAAGGTTGATGGTTAATTATCCTCCTCTTTGAATTATGCAATATTTGAAAAGGATGTAGGGAAGGAGGAGAGGAAGTGCTGAACCACTTGAAAAAAGGGCTTTGTAGAGTAACCAACAGTTTCACTGGGTAAAATAGTTTAACGTCATGTTTGTCTCTGTATAGCTCTGTGATAACCTGCCAACATGTGCAGAGTGTACCTCCCCTCATGCTCAATGACCATTGGAGATGGCACCAGTTCCCTCAAAACTCCGTAAGTATTAAGTTGGTATAGCAAATAGATGGAGGTGTGCAAGGAACACTTCTTGCTACACATCAACTGTGAGTATAACCATTAGCATCAGATTTTATGCTCTAGTTTTATAATAACTTAATAGGACAAATATATATATATATATTTTCCACACCTTTGCCTAGAAGCTACAATGCATAAACTACACTGAAATAATGCAGTGCTTAAAACTCATGAAGTGAGGAAGCTCAGACTAGAACAAAATTTGAAAGCAAATAAGTGGCTTGACTAGTCTTAAACTCAGGTCACATGATCCACAGTCTAGTGTAGAAACTGCAGTTACTGAGAGCTTCTTGAGCTAATACTGAGAAAACAGACTGTGGCAGACAGTGTAAATTTGTCAAAGAACTTCATTCCAAAGTCAATAAGTCATCTAAGCACCAAAACCTCTTTAAAAAAAAAGGAGAGAAATCTTTTTCAGATGCCCTGTAGAAAAATATGTCAATGTCGAATTATTTCAGTCTGCAGAGTTAGACTAGTTTATTGTAAGGATTTAGTGTATATTTTTAAACCACACTGTGGTCTGTTGAGGTTCTTCAAAATGTTCATTAAAAATGAATGTGATTTAAATTGTATCCAGATGCCAACAAGTATGCCAACAGCTGGCAGACTACTTTGAGGAATAAAGGCACAGACAGATCACACTGAAGAAAAACGTTCTGTTTAAATCATTTATTTGACGATCATAGTTAGAGATATACCTATCAGGCTTTCCTGGTTGTCACCAATTTGTGTTCTTTTTCGACTTACCAATTCTTCTACAAAATTTATGGCAGGTTCTTTGAAAAAGGTAGTAATTTTGATACTAACGGACCTTTAAGTCCAGTGGGCTAAAGAGGGGCTGGATTTTCTTGTACTCTGAAGTCGCCTGGAGAGAGCAGTGTTTGGTGGGTGAAGGGATATTTACTTCGAACTGCCAAATACCCCTCCCCTGGTGAGCAACAGGGTTGCCTTTCAGGTGCATGAGGAAAGGCTTTCACTTTCACAATGAATTAACATCACATTTTATATATGTAAAGAACTTTAAAATAAAAGTATTTTGAGAAAAGTAGAGGTATTAATCTTTTATGCATTTTACTTAAGACTCAAGAAACTACTTCATAGATTTAAAATATAAAGTTTTCTTTATCTTTTCATGTGACTTTTCAGGACTAAACTTGACAGCTCCAAATAGACACAAACAGTAAGCAGAACACATAAGTCGTCAATAAAAGAATTTAAAGTGCAATATTTGTGAAGAAATGTTTAGTTATTGGTCTAAATTTATTATCAAACTATCTGATATCTGTAAATATACCTCTACATAACCATTTAAAATAAAAGTTAAATTAAATGTTAAATTAAATCTTTGAGCTCAGATAAACCTACTCTGCTGATCAACATAAACTGACTGATTATTCAAGCACGACATTTGCCTTACATAAAAATGTGATTATATTTTTAGTTGAGAGAAACATTAGAAATCCACTATCATCCATAAGCACTTATCTTTCCAGTGGTCATCGGGGATGCTCTGGTTAGTCAATGGTTCAACTATGCATATGCACACTCAATTAGAGAGATCACTAAACACTCATGGTTTTGGAAAGTTTGAGGATGTGAGAAAACCGAGAAGGAACCAAAACATGCATCAGGAGAACATTTAAACTCCATGCAGAATGACTCAGCTCATCAGGATTTGAACCCAGAAACTTCTTGCGTCAAGACAACACTGCTATCAAGAGTGCTACCATGCAATCCCAATAGACATCAATATTACTATTTTTAGCAGCAAAATAGTCATCTATTTGACTGCATGTTTAGGGACTAAGAAATTGGCAAAAGTGGACCCTCCCAACACCTTAAAAAAGGTCTTATTTAGTTAACATTGTACAAAAATTTATTTAAAAAATTTCACAACACAAAAGAACCACTTAGCCCTAGCTGCCTATTAGATTTATCAAGGCCATAACCTGTGTGATAAGTTGTAACATCCAGATGATCATTAAATAAAGTTCCTTATCAGGTGTTCACTTGTGCAAGAATTAAACAGTACTTTGGTTCGGGACATTTTAACCTCAGAGTTTAATTAATATTAAAGAAGTGGCAAAACAATAGCCCCACTGCATTTGAAATCTTAACCTCCTGTGCCCTCATTTGGAGTACCTTGCATATCTCCATGCAGCACCGGTCTAATCTATGGCACGTCGACGTGACCAGGTGAAAAGTGCCGTTAATTCTATATTGGAGCAGGCCATGTGTTGAGAGCAGCAGAGACAGGTAGAGCATGCCATGGGAGTCAGCAGGTGACCTGAGAGGGATTGCCAGGCAGGGTGTTAATTGGATAGGTGCGCCAGCCCATTTGTGCTGGCTGTCCCATCGCACAAGACATGGTACCTATTTTTGACTCCCAAGACAAGCTGCTAGTCTACTCTCATACATAATCTAAATATAGCCTGTGAAATAATTTGTTTCTTACCACGACATGACTTTTCCCAAGTCAAAAACTCAGGGGGTGGGAGGAATTGGAAAGACAAGACACAAGTACATCCCAAGGCAGACTCTCTCTCAGATAACAGTTTATGAAAACCTGTAAACTTATTAAAGAACACTATTTAAGAAGATAGGTTTGGCAGCTGACAACAGCTTGATTTTGTTGTTAGTAAATGCAGTAATTGACGTTTGTGAGGAGATAATCTAAAAGGAGTTTGTTAATAAATGTGCAATAATTGCTGTGTCTGTAATAAGAAAATGTTAGCTGCGAAGTTAATCAACTATAAGCTAATGAAAACATATTTTGTCATGTTGTCATGTCTTACTTGTCTCACAAGCCTCTTTACCACTTGGCGACTGCAATTAGTTCACAAGCTGTTGGTTACTGATGTCAGAGGAAATTAGAAAATAGTGGTTTAAAATGAGTATGTTAAAATAAACTTATACAGTTAGCACATTTCAAAAACTAAATGTTCACTCTGTATTTATTTATATGTATAATATCAAAATTGGTCTGATTTTAGAAAAACATTCGACACAATCAAAACTACATAGGTCTGTATATTAGATTTTCAGTTTCACAGTTTTTTTTTTTTGTTTTTTTTTTACAACAAAAATGCAGTAAAAACAAAACCATAAATACGTAATAGGCAAAAACATTTAGATACCGGGGGTGGTATCTAATTCTCATGGTTATTTGGTATTTGTGCTGGACTGGTGGAAACCTGTCCATAGTTTCCCCCTCTTCTTGACAAATAAATGATGGAGATAGGCACCAATTCTCTAGTAACCATGTAAGAATAAAGCAGCTATAAAAGATGGATAAATGGCATCTGATTCATTTAAAGTAGTGTTTTGACTTTTTTATACATATGTATTTATATATACAGTATAATGCATCTTGGTAACGCTTATTTTGGCTAAAAGTTCTTATAAATATTAATTTATATATATATATATATATATATATATATATATAAATATTTTTTTTCTATCTACGTTCATTTTCTGATTGCGAATTTGAACCACATAACTTGCTAAATGTTGCAGAAATCTTTTTCTTTTTTTTAATAGAACTACTAACCTGCATCTGTAGAATATAACTAAGCAGGACTGATTTCTAAATTGTAAGTTTGTCTAATGTTGTCATTAACAATACCATATGATATAGGGGCGGTTGATATGACATTAGATCGAAACGTCAAACTCGGCTCTCATTGATGTAGTCGATTGAAAATTGCCTCATCTTTTTCGAAGGGAGGCATCCTCCTCCGCTTCTCAATGCCAGACACCTTCTCAACTATTTGGCTGTCTTGTGATTGAGCAGAAGTTTTCATCTGTCATTTCTTACCCATGTATTCCCCCTTATGCCCGATGAAAAAAATTTCATAATCATGTACTAGATGTTGCTCCACTAGAGTTTTTTATTTAATGTCATATGTATATATTTTTAAATAATTCTTTGCAGTCTCAGATACCTTGACTTTCAAAATTATAAGAAAAATTGTAACAAAAGTATAACACCATGTTGTTTAAAGCAATACAACATTTGAAAACTCAATTACTTCGCTTTTATGATTTATTGAGTTAAATGTTTAGAAAACATGGAGAAAATGAAACAAAAAATATCTTAGTCATTGCCAAAGGAAACATGGGTAAAAAACATATCAGACACCAACTCCGGGTTTGCTTTGTGTGTGAAAATTAACTACTTTTCACTGTCATGCAGCATGAACCAGCCCTGCCTGCTTTTATTTGAATGTGAATGCTTCTAATACAGCAAAGGGGTATACATAACCTTTAATTTAACCTTAACCATTGTGCTCAGTGCAGACTAGCCCTTCTATTGTTAAAGATGTGGCATCTTATTTTTTAATAAGCAAAGGGGATTAAATTAAATCTCATCCAATCCAAATGAAATGAGGATTTTTGGATGCATTCATACAAAATGTGTCTGGAAAAGATAATTCTTCTTAATGGAAGGAATTTAAAGATTTTGGCTCTTGCTTTTGCACTTGGATTACAATGTGCTTTTTTTTCTGATATCATAGTATAATTTAAAAATGGGAAGAAATTCAGTAAAAAAAATATAAACTGACAAAAAAAATGTGACACAGGAAAATGTCAAATTAGGTACATTCTAATGTCAACCTGGCAAAAAAAATAAATAAAAATGACACATTCTTCCTCACTATAGTCAGCAAAAACATTGTTTTGTGTTGTCTTAGTGACTTTCACATCTACTTATTTCCATTACCTCCTTTTCCTTGCTATTTGTGCTCCTCCAAGGTAGGGGCTTATGTGAGCTGTCAAATTTGTGGGTGATATCTCAATTAAGCCAAAGGGGGATAAAAAAAAAGGAAAATCTATTGTTTATGGGGGTGTGCGAGGGTATTTTCAAGCTGCAGTCTTTAAAATGGAAACAAGAATGTGTTCGGTCAGAATGAACAGCGCAGAAGGATTTTGGGGAGGACTCGTCCTTTGTGACACATGCAGCATAGACATAATGAATTATATTATAATTACAAAGCGCAGTCTGTAGAAATGGACAATATAGATATTTGGCCAGGAGGGGGTTGGAGTGTGCTGCTCCATAGAGACTCAGCCACTCCAGACAGCATTTGCTATTCAGATCAGTTTAACTTAGACAAATCTCAATATAGATGAATGGGGCCTTTGTTTGGAAAGTAAAAACATTTGAACAAGAAAATCTCATCTTCTCATGCACAGTAGTTTCAAGACACCAAGACTTTCTGATTCAACGTCAAAAAGTCAAAACAATATGTTTATTTGTAAACCATCAAATATAGGAGTAAAAAAAAACCACAACAAAAAAAACAAGTAAAACTCTTTCAGTAAATAAATGTAGGTGGGAGCATTTTTTCTTAAACCCGAAAACACAGGTTTGGCAGGTGGAGCGTGAGGCGTGCTGGAGGAAAGATGCTGGAGGAATTGCATTTTGTGGGCAAAGCAGAAGCGAGCAGAGCAGCAGAGGGGAGGGAAGCTGGCAGTGAGTGAGAAGATGAGGATTTGACGGCAAGGTGACAAAGAGTTCAAACAAAATGAGGCTTGTAGATTAGCAGCACTCCCCTCAGTGACAGGTGTCATCTCTTGGGGCAGTCTGTCATTCTGCCTGCTGCCACTCTTTATATAATACAAGAAGCGAAGGAAGGAGGAAGAATGAGGAGAGGCAGCAGCACTTGCTCCTCATGGCTCGCTCCACACACTGCTGTACCTGTCTAAAACCTAAATTAAAGCCTGAGCGGCAAGACGGGAACATAGTGAAACAAAACTGAAGCAAGTGTTGATTTACATTGAGAGGTAATGTGCTTTCACGACAGGTTGCAGATGGAACATTTCATGGATTTTTAGGGTATGCACTTTTGATAAAAAAATATTGCTAATTTTAGAGGCTAAGATTACGTTAAAACCTGAAGGATATATTAGAGTTGCTGAAATTGACTTACACGTCAGAGAATAAAACAAATACTATTTTTTTCCTTTAAAAAAGAGAAAATTGGATATTTGAAATTTTTAAAATGATAATGTTGTACAAAAATATTCTTATTTTCCAGGGAATTATTAACCATTATTCATTTAGTGTTATCAGAAGTATAATATTTTGAGGAACATCAATGTCTTTCAGATTATGATTTGCAAGCAAAATCTATATTGTTCTTTAAATAATCCTTTAAATATTGCATAAAAAATCCCTCTAATTTTACATGTCTAACAATTGTAGAATGAATGTCTTCATTTAAAAATCCAAATTTGTTCACCTGATTTATTTACAAAAAATAACTGTGAATTTCTGAGAAATAAGACTTCAAAAATCTAAATATTTTACTAATGCATAAAACCACCAAAAACGTATGTTTATCTTCTAAGCAGAAAAAAAAATAGATAACAAACTAGTAACAGTTTTCTATTACTAGTTAGAAGAATCAAAAACAGGCATTTAGGACAAAATGAAACAGAGACATTGTATTTTTTTCCCCAGTCAGTTTAGTTTTGGCCAAACCTTTAACAAATCTGCAATAGAGGAAGGTATTAACTAAAGCTCGGAGGGAGCAGCCAGCTCCCGTCATCCTGGTGACACACAGACTGAGACCTGCTGCTCTCTGCCCAGGACTCCAGCCATCTGCTCTACAGATTGCACTCAAACACACACACACAGCAAGTGCTGCTGCCTCCCCTCTGGGTGAGAGAGTCACCAGAGGGTCAGCCACTTTTCCAGGACTTTCTCCCTTATATTTTTTGACTGCTTTCACTTGCATATGTTGATTATAGTTGCCAAGCAACTCAAGACCCCAAATGTGAAAAAAAAAAAAAGAAAGAAAAAAGTCTGCACAGATTGACAAACTGCAAAATCTGCAATGAGTCTCAACAGTAAGAGGGAATGGGTAGAAAGGAAAAAAACAGGAGACATATTCTGATGTTTGTTTTTGACAGATGAGGGATGCCCCCTATTGACTTTGTCAGGGAAGATAGAAATGGGGGTAGAGAGTGTAAAACCAGGGAGCAGTACAGACTACAGGATAAGAAGAGAAGTAACCCAAGTGTCAGTGTTCTCACTGAGGGAAAGAGAGGTCCTTCAGAATATATGGACAAAAGAAAGACGTGCACGACTAATATACATTGGGATTTTAAATATTCATTGCATAGGGTGGAAGGGAACGAGGGTTATAAGGGAATTCGGCAGGTTCCCAAATGGAGAATTCTCTTAGAATAGCAAGCAGGTTTCATAAAATTAGACATCTAATGAAAATCAAGATGAGTTATAGGTGGTTATACTGTCGCAGGGTAATTATCTGCAACCTTGATGGAAATCAATTACTAATTTTGTATTCAAATATTTTTTACTTACAAGTGCATTAAAAGGTTTACAATTATGCTTTGAAATTTCTTGTTTTCAGTTTTGTTTTGTTTTTTTTATTTATTTATTTACGTCTAGCTATAATGAATTTCCGGATAAGAACAGAATTTCACATACTTGCAGCATGACGGCATCTGTGGCCCCACGCATAAAAAAAACAAAAAAACAAGTCAGATGCCTTGCAGTGCCTCTCTGGTCTGTGAACCGGCATCCGTCGGGGAAATCAACCACCCTGGGCACAGTTGTGTTGGAGTGAGTAATGAGCCGGGCTTTCCATGATGGCTGATAGAGGCTCCCATTAACAGCCACGCTTCAGGGTATCCTCCGTCTCTGTGTTGTGGAATGGAAATGAGATGTGATAGAACCATGTATAATTTGTTGTCACATCAAAGTGACACTTATTAGCTTTATTTCCTTATCAATGCTACATCTACAGTACCTCTGGGTAAATATTTCAGAAGCGCAATCTGCAGCTGGAGTGCTTTTGTTATGAGATCCTACACAGAAGTGGAAAAACTTTCAAGGACTGTGTTGTTGCCTGAAATAGTTTTAATATGCATTTAATACATGTTCCAATTGCTTTAAATAAGATTTTTCAACTGACATTTAAAGAAAGGTCTGGCCTTTCAACAGGAGAGGAAACATGATAATCCCTCCAACTAATAATAATATGAAAATGTTTTGGTTTCTGCACAAGTTTTGTACATTAATTTCCCTTTACTCTTACTCTAATATGGACATAAACACATATTTTCCATTAATCTCGTATCCTGAAGTGGATTATTGTGAATTTGTCCCACATCCCTCTTCACTTCTTTGTGACTTTGAATTGGGATATTGCTGGATATCAGACTATCAGAGCTAAATAATTTCCACAAGTCCAACAGAGTGCTGAGAATTGAAGAGTTCTATTTTTTACCATTGCATCTACGGTTGTACAGCTCTATAGTTTGTGAGTGGCACCTCATTTCACACAGCCTAATGGCTTGACACTGAGATCACACTGGGGATCCAAGCAAGGAAGCTTCCCTCTTTTTTATATTTTGCGCCAGGTTTCCAAAGATATATGGCTTAAGGTTGACTACAATATTATTATATACCAAATTGTCTCTTCTGATGATGTAATTCTTTTAATGCTATGCAGTACATAGAATTTTATTGTGTTGTAGCAAACTCAGCAGGCTAAATTTACAAAGATTAATACTGGTTGCTTATATCATAAAAAGCGCCTGCAGGTCTGTGATATTTAACAGATCAGGATAGAAAATGGCACAGTAAACTACTCAGCTGAACTTATCTCACATGCCTGGATGTGACAGACAGTGTAGCCCCTCCAGCTCAGTTGTCATACACTGGCGACCAGTCAGAGCTCGTCAGGTTGCACGATTGTATAATTGTGTTGCGACACCTTGAACCCGCCAGTGGTGCATAACCACGTTAATTTTCTGATAGCAAAGCATGTGCCGCGAGAATCAGAGTTATGATGGGTGTAATTTGTGCCTCCGATGGCAGACTGAAAAGAAGGGGGTCATCGTCAGGATAAATACAAATTAAAATTGATGCAGGTCTCGTTTCTGCTTGACCAGCTTGTTCCAGAGAGCTGGGGATGGGGCACTTGGCGTTTATGTCGTTTGGTCTTCCATCTCAGTTCAGGGCCTGAAGGTAAAAACTCTGTATAAAATACACAGGTACAAAGGGATCCTGGTTGATAAAAAAAACAAACAAAAAAACTTTTAAGACTGCAAATATGGCAAATGATACATGAAAAGCTTAAAATTAGGAATTCCATTCAAAAGCTGTGCCATAGCAGAATTCCTTTAAGGTTCAGTGACTTATACTTTTGTTAAGACCATTGTGATTTAAATTTAATGCATCTATATAAAATTAGATGATATTTACAAAACAGCACTCTAAATATGATATGGTTCATTTTAGACTTTGGCAAGAGCTCCACTCTTACGCTAAAGTTACTAAGCTTTAATAACTCTGACAATATGGCTGAAGAATATATCAAGATGTCATCAAAAATATCAGTGTATACAATAGTGCAATTTCAAATGACAGAATAGAGTCAATATTTGGGAGTACATCTTATTTCAAATGTGGGTCACTGAAGCTCTGCCTATCAATAATATAACTGGCCAGTCAGATAGACGCTAACTGATCTTCATTCCCAAAAAAAAAAAAAGTTTAACCTGAACTTATTGTTTTTATTTTAAAAATTAAAGCCCAGTTTTGCTTACTGCTGACAAAATAATATAAATATTGATTATTATCCACCTTTTTCTTTGTGAGGCTGCAGGAGGATGGATTATGTTTATTTCCTCTATGATAGTGGCAGCTGCAGTAAAGTTGTTTTTTTGTTGTTGTTTTTTTGTGTGTTTTTTTATTTCAAGCATGTTTAAGCTGGATTTCTTAAGTGGCTGGTTTGCAGTCCAGTTAAATTCTTGGTTTTTTTCAGCTGTTTTTTTTTTTCTTCTTTTTTTCAATCACACACCCACAGACATGTTAATGTGAAGTTTGGGCATGTCCAAGCATGCCTACCTCTTGTTGTGTACACCTTTAATCAGATGAAACTGGACTCATGGCTTTGGTAGATTAGTGTAAAATGCAATCAATGTGAAACAGAATTATTCTTGCGATTATTGAAATACGTTTTATCAGTTACCAATGGATAAGAAATCAAGATGAATATAAGTGAAGAACATAACCAGATAAGAAATGTTGGCTTCTGCAAAACTGACATTTCTGCATCTCATTAAAAAGGATTTAAACCACTGAAATTTTATCAAGTTTTTAAAACTTTAAAACTATGCCTTGATATGGCATATCCCTAGCCTTGATTTGAGCAACTATTTGTTGTTGTTTCAAAGTGTGAAGATGTGCGTAAAAAGGTGTGTGTGTGTGTGTGGTATGTCCAGCAGAGGAAAAGAGGCCTCCTCCTGAACCCCTGTCACAGCTTCTTTGACAGTGAGTTCAAGAGCTCTTCATTACAGCCTCTGCACATCTGAGGGAAAGGAGAAACAATGCTTAGAGCCGGCCGCACATAACCTTTCGATTCAATCAACAGTTCAAACTGTCTCCCGCTACTGCAAATCATTCTGTTTCGAGCCAGTCAAGTGCACCACTGAGTCAAAAAGCCTCCTATCAAAAATGGATAAAAATACCTTTCCTCAAGCTGACCAGCAGGCAGAAACCTACATCACAATTACCAGGATATCACCTGCTGCTGTAGGTTTGTCACAAAGACAAGGAGAATCCAGATTACAAAAACAGTAATCACAGTGTTTTAACAGATACCTATACATTACCTGGAACTGTGTGAAATATGTACGTCAGTGAGAATATGTCGCAACAGCCTGACATCAAACAAAAACTGACAACGCAATATCGACATCAAACAAAGGCTCGTCAGTAATGTTTCACACAAATCCACTGATATAATAATTATACTATCCCCCGTCCTTAGTGGAGGTTGATTGTTCTTGCTGTGAGCTAACACACTTAATTGTAGTATGCAAATGAGAGCAATTACAAAGCTTTTAGGTGAAGAGATGACAGCTGAGGTTGGTTTTTATTGGGGCGAGAAAGAAGGGGGGGTGTTACCTCGCCCCAAACAGTCGTCATAGAAACCACATACAATAACGCAACTGTCAAACAGATATAATCTCATGATATGTTGAGAAAGGGCCTCCTCGGTACCTTGTGTTTATAGAGCAGCCGCACGTGTAAAAGAAAAAAAAAAAAAAGAGAGATTCTTTGATTACTGAACAGTCAATTTGTTGTTGCAGCGGAAAAGAGGGCTCATTTTAGGGAAAGAGAAATGTTGGAACAGATTCAATTTCCAAACCAACACTTCATAAAAATGTAAAACACGCTTAAACAGTCCAGAATGATTTTTGTAGTGGCTGTAATTAGTCGCATCTATCAAAACGGAGTTTCTGACAATTATCTTTATAGCAGTCATTAAGCGCACCGTGGAGTCTGTGGCTTCGGGAAACAGGCCTTCACTTAACATCTGCTCAGAGAATGCAATAATCTGTACACTGTGATTTATTTTAAATCAAACAGACTTTTTTTTACTGTTTATGCCTAATAAAAACCCGATTGTATAATTGTGTCATACACTCACCTAATAATAGGATTGATGAGGTATCGCTTTCATCAATTTTTTTTATATTGTCCGCTTTTAATACAAACATAATAGGATTTGGATAAAGTTGCTCAATTTGTGGAAAGTTGCCCAAATTGTGGAGTATGTCATGTTTTGGAAATGATTTTTCCTGCACTGAGAATTTTGCTCTTCTTTTTCATCAGAAAGGACACCATCAATGCCATTATCATGCAAAGTAGAAAGTTGTGCTCAAAATTGTACTCAATTTTTTTTTTTCAAAAACAAACTGTATAACAATTACTCATGCAGAGGCCTTCATGAATTAAATATGAGTTGTGTTTCCAAATGAGATGTTATGGAGGTAAATGACAAGAGGCAGCCCGTAATTGAGGCGGTGGCAACACGGGCCTCCTGAACTAATCCCCGACTCGGCCACGTGACCGGTGGTCCTCCAATGGTGGAGGGGTCCTTTTCGCCACAAAGCCGAGGCAGCTGGGAAAATTGATTTCTCATCCGAGCTGTATTTGATAGCTTTGGAAATCAGAAATTGAAATTAACTAACCTGCGCCCTGTCATTACAAAAGAGCAAATTAAAGTGCACCACCGCGGCTCTGCTGAGGACGGGGAAAACAAACTCAGGCTCTTCTCGGCCCTTGACTTTGTCGTCTGCCTTCTGCCAAACAAAGCCTCGACAAAGATGAAACAAAAAAAGGGAAAAAACGTTTCTTTTTCTTTTTTTACTTTGGTTGGTAATTCAACATCATAGAAGAAATAATCATTTTTGCACAAACAAATGTCACAATGTAT
Source organism: Alfaro cultratus (assembly GCA_903066825.1). Classification (NCBI taxonomy): domain Eukaryota; kingdom Metazoa; phylum Chordata; class Actinopteri; order Cyprinodontiformes; family Poeciliidae; genus Alfaro; species Alfaro cultratus. The sequence continues at coordinate 47,452 of CAEFZX010018313.1, forward strand.
ATGTGTGTGTGCTTAAATTTATTATGTATTCTATTTATTTATCAATAATTGAACCCAGCATTATTTGTACCTCTGGTCAAATGTGATAATATCTAGGTGACTAAAACTGTTTTCATTCAACCAGAAACTATATTTCTGATAGGTTATGAGATAAAAATCCCTAAAAAGATAATAAAACAAGACAATTATTGTTTGTGTTATTTATATTTCATTAGATATAGCATGTTAAAATTATTTATAACCTATGCATTAATTAATGAAAATAAAGTCTTTATTGATATTCCTCCAAGCATTTTTATAATTGCTGAAATGTTTTTTGCATGTTTTCACCAGACAAAAAGATTGATTTATCTTTTTATCTGTAAGGTTGTAAGGCCCTGTTGCCATCACCTTAAACTAGCTCTATCCACACATTCCGAGTCCCATTCAAGTGGGAATTTTGACTGAGCCGCTCCTAAGTGTAAAATATTGCCTTCACTCAGAAGAATCATGTTTGTAAAATCAAAATAATATCTTTGAACCAAATCTGCCAGGAGAATGAACAATTTCAGGCATAGCTGTATAGATTAATATAACACAATATGAAATTAATGTAAATCAAAAATAAATTATATGAGATGCAGTTATTTTCTTTTTATTTATATCTATATTCCAATCTATGAAGTAGTAAGAGGAATTGTACAATTTATAGTCTCAGTAGATCTAACACATTTTCCAAATATACTAAGTCTTGGTTAATTACAAACTAATTTAGAATTAAATATAGACACTGATTATTTGCAAGATATAATGAGCAACTAATTTGCTGTTCATTATTAGAGGAATGTAAACAACTACTTAACAAGCATTTAGGAGTAAAAACTCTTTTACGCCAACGAGTGAGTGAAAGTGGACAGGATGTGAAGCAGAAAAACAAAGTAGCTGGCCGTGTTCGCAGACAACACGCTGAAACAGATGTTCCCGCAGGTGGACGTGCAGATCAATAGGCGGCGGAGAGCAGCGAGAGACAGTTACCTGAGCTGCAGAAACTAGCAGCAGATGTTAAACAGACTGATGCCCTGGAAGGCTGATCAATGGACAGGAGGCAGATGGAGTAGAACACGGAGGAGTGGTGGGGAGGTGCATTTGTGGAGACAAACATAAACAATAATAGGAGACACATTTGATATGCAGATGAGCGCCTGTCCAAGACATTAACCTAGCAATACGCAAAAATATAATAATAATAATAATAATAATAATAATAATAATAATAATAATAAGCAACTTGTGAGAAACTCCAAACTACACTCCCCTCCACTGACATCTGTGTCATGCTAATTACGAGTGAATTTAACTGCTCTGTTGTTCTTCCAAAATCATAATTCTATCCAGGTAACTTAGGGGCAGGTGAATGACCGGGTATCAGGAGAGAGAAATGAGATTCAGCAGTTTCACAGGGCTAAAAACTTGCCTAATTAGGAGTGGTAAGAGGTAATGTCAAACTGCAATCCAAAAGACTATCACCTTTACCTCCTATTAGTGAAAGAAATGCACAATGAAAATCCTACTGCATCAGATCTAGTCTTCAGTCAGATTTCTTTCATAATAATGCTTATTTAGAACATTTTTGGGGAAAATCCATTTAGGTATTTTCTAATCCAATAAACTATGAATCAAATTAAAATATTTCCTTCTCAAAAAAAAAAGTAAATTCAGCAGGCTTGCATTTTTCCTACCAATCTTTCCACAAATGCTACACACCTTTTACAAACCCGCTCTCACAGTTCACACACACACACAGAGATCTCTTGACATCTAGCGTCCCAATGGCCCATGCTGTCCGAGAAGCAACTTGAACTAGGCGATAACCTGATAGACTTTATCTTGTCTTTGCTGGCTCTCAGTGAAGTCTGAAGAAGACACTTCAACTGCACAGCATCCCCCCAGAGTCCTAACCTTCCCCTCCATCTCTCCTCACCGCCATCGGTGCCTGAGAGCTGTCAGCGGCCTGTTGCTTATTGATGTTTCTGCATGTTTTATGTCTTTCTAGAGATATGACGGCCCTGACACAGTGCTGATTTCAATCAGCCCACCGCATACCACAGAGACTGACAGCTGGGGGAAAGCAAGAGGGACAAAAAAGGGATAAAAAAAAAAAAAGAATTGGTGGGGATGTCATTGGCTCAGATCAGCTTCGGCCTTGTCTCTGTCTGAGGATTCTCCTCCCTTCTAATGAAAATGTTTCATTCACATCTCACATCTCTTGCCTCCCTTGCTGATGAATTCAACAGAAGAAGGAGAAACGAATAGCGGGGAAAGAAATTCAGCTTTTGTCAGATTGGGGAGGCAAGAAGAGAGGGTGACCCCTGAGCCAAAGGTTCTGACACTGCATCAATCCCTTTAGGGGTGAGGCCTGCTGGACTAGCTTTGGCTGAAGATTACTTCAGCACATCTGAGGGATGACTGCTCTATCTATTTCACACATTCTATGCAGAGGAGAGTCTTGTATGCTTTGGATCCTGAGCTGCCCAGTAAATTAGGTCTGAGATCATTCCATGGAATGAGGGGAGCTATCCAAGCCAATTCAACTCCAAACCATTGACAGAGAGCTTACCGAATCCCTGGAAGAAGAAGAAAAAGGGGGGACACACATCTACTCCTTTTTTTCTTTATGATACCAAACAGAATGTACCATGGATAATCCTAATAAGGCTCTTTACTTGCAAATTTAAGTGTATGCACACATGTACCGATAAGACGCTCCCACACAGCTTTCTCACATACATGGTTTTGAGAAACATGTCACCTCTGTTGAACTTTCTGGAGCTTTTGTTCCAAAAAGTGAAGTCATATGTTTGACTCTATTGGTGTTGTGATGCTAAAAGATGATGTCTTGTGGGTTTTAATTAGGACTGCTGACTTAGAGGGCAGACATATTTGGAATAAGTCTTTTAACTACTCTTTTGTAATATATTTTGAAAGAAACTTTTAACACTCACTTCTTATTTAAAATGTCATCAATCCTTGGGGGGGAAATTTGCTGCTTCACAGCAATACAAACACAAGAAGCTATATTACAGATGACATAATTAAAAAAGTAGAGCATAAGCAAGACTGGAAGTAGCTCTATAAATAACTTTAAATGAATAAATTCATAATTCTGTACAGCCCTATGAGAGTGAAAGCAGTGAAAAGAGGTATCCTCATCTGTATGTATATACAAAGTACTTCAATTGTGAACTGGTATGTAACTTATGTTCTCTACCATGAAATGTGAGCTCTGCCTGTATTTCGATTAAAACAAAGAAAGAAACTTTGGAAATCAGTATTTTCTAGACATGGCACAGTTATGGTAGCAAGGTATGCCAACGGTAGAAGTTGTTTAGTGAGAAAAAATTTATTTAGAGACCAGAGTTCAGACAGGCTAATATTAACAAAGTCTTGACCCACTTGTTACTGGGCACTGCTGGTTAGCTTGCACACTGTTCTCTCGCTAAGAAATAAATACCCCCAAAAGACAATAAACAAGACTCAAACCTACTTCTGCTTTCTCTTAATGCCAACAGACAAAACATATGAACAATAATCAGAGTCAAACTCTTCACTTCCGAACTTCAATCACTTCTAGCATCCTGGTGCTTCTGTGCACCAGGATGTACTTCACAAAAGTGAAGTCCTACAATGAATTTGTTGAGTTATGTAGTGCTAAAAGTTGACAAGCCAAACTTTCTCATTTTGACTAGGGTTAAAAAATATTTGCTGCCAGTCTTGTTTACTCGGTGCATGAAAACAGTACAATTTTATCATCGCATATTAAATCATCATGGATCTTTTAGGTTCACATTCATTGAATTGTCCTCACTTATTTTATTTTAAGTGTTATTTTTGACACTTAATAATGAAAAAGGCAAAACTCCAAAGACTTCATTGCCCCTTCTAGGCAGTGCACTCTGGGCAAAATATATTAACCATTTTTAGCCAGCTTACGCACAGCAATTGGTTGGGAGGGCAATGCAGTATTACTTAAAGTTGCATAAGGCCACTTAAAACTGTAGTTAATTGAGTAGTTTCTTTTATATTCCCTTAAAGAAACTTTAAACTGTCTGGAAGTTGTGACAGATAATCTTTGTAGTTTTAAAACCTTAACTTTTCAAGACCTTAGAATCCTTGGAACACCTAGGCCTCAGCCATTTACTGGTAAGAAGGCATATCAATGTTATGTAATTATGTAATTAAAATAATATAAAAATAATAATAAAAAAATGTATCAACAATTTTTAGGCTCCTTTAATAATAAGATGCCAGAGAAAATTCTGGAGTGAATTTTCAATGACTTCATGGAGCATAGAATAATGAAACACTGACTCCACTTCCTCCACCTGTTCCTAAACACTAATGGTTAGAAGGCTGAAAGAATACTACTAAAGTTCTTTTCTTGCCTACAAAAAGACTCATTATGTAATCCCGTAATTTAAAATGTTTTCAGCCATGAAAAACATGTATCCTTGTGACATGGACACTAAAGAGGCACCGCCTTTAAATATAATTAAGGTAAAGCTGTTTAAAAACTGAAGTCTGCAAGTCTGTTGAGTAACAACCTGCAGGCTATTCAAGCAGGTTACTTCATCAACTAATATTAGCTTTTAGTGTTACCCTAAAAAACATAATAGAAAAAGCACATACTATTCTGAGCAACTTGGCTGAATCTGATGAAGAAAAATGTTCTCCTTGTTTTTATTTAAAGATATTAAATTACTAGCTCAAATCTGTGTACTTTTCTTTTGAGTGTGTTTTAATATTCCTCTATCAGTTCTTTTTTTTTTTTTTTTAGAACACAATTACTGCAGCCATAATGAGATTCAAAACAAAGCCTAAATTAGCTGTCATTAAATTATTTCAATTTCCTTAGCCTAATAGAAGATTGTGACAGGTGTCATAGTTGCCATTATGTCTGGCATCGCTACATGTTATAATGGATAATTGATCCATCAAAAAACATCAAGCCGAGGCAATAACTAGCTTGGGACTGGCATACTGAACATGCAGAAAATCGAATTTAACCCCACGCTGGCTGAAACACTCCCTTGCTCTGTCGATCAAGCATGTCTCCCTGACAGCTCTGTTCGCATGTTGTTAAATAATCTAAAGGGAGAAAAGAAACATGAAAGAAAAAAGCAAGTCTCAGAGGAGCTGTCACGGAGAAAGGCAAAATGCCACGGGGGGGTGAGAAATGCCTTCGGTCGCGGCAGCTTTTCACATTTTAATTTTGGTCTGCAGGACTGACTTATGGTAGCGCCTGAGTGAGCGGGTCCTGGGAGTCAGGGCTTGCACTGACCCCTGAGCATAGACCAGCCCAGAGAGATGTCAGCCGAGAGCTCCTGAGGGTTCAGCGGGCTGCCAGGCACTTTGAAAGCTGCTGCCAATTCAGCCTAAGTTTCAGCTGAATGGTCGCTTACAGAGAAGGGGAGCGACAGCAATCAAAACAGGTTGCAAAAGGAAGAGAATTTGCTTTCAAAATGTATTTGGCCTCTGACCTTGCATCCAACCCCGTGGCCCACGCCTTTGAAGCCAAGCATATTTTTTTGAGAGATGCTGAAAGAGGGGAGGGTTTTAGAGGTTACTTGGAGCCTGTCAGTATAAATATATTAATAATCTGACAGCTTCATCTGCTTTTGAGGGCCAGCCTTGACAGCTCCACAATAGGCCGTGCTGTAGTCCTCCTCGTACTTGTCTAGCTTCCCCTGTCTGAACAACACAGAGAGTTTATTAAGACATCACACTCCTGTGAAGTATTGATTTTACACCAGTCTCTGTCACTTACTGTATTAGCCCAAGCAGGAGCTCTGAAATAAACTATGACAGCTGCATGTAACCTGCTGAATATGTGAGAGGGAACAGCTCAGTTCACATGAATTTGTTTTTACTTTTGTCGTATGCCTTTAATCTGGCATCACCTGGATAAGTTCAGTGATCAAACACAAACATGCAACACAAAAAATATTATGTAATATGAATTGATTTCTTTACTATTGTAAATAAATGAGAAATTTAAGTAGAGAAAGGATTGCATTAATTAAGTTATCGGAGTAAAAGGAGTAAATGGTATCTTGAACAAAAGAGGGGGATGTGCATCTGCCTGTGGAAACATGCCCCGCCTCTCAGACAGCGGTGGAGAGACGGAGAGGGAGAGTGGGGGTCAGGGGGAGCACAGGTAATTGAGGTGTCCCCTCCCCTCCTTTTTTTTCCAGGGTTTCTCACCCCACCCTTTCACCCTGCTGCACCCCTTCTCCTCGCCTATCTGCACAGCGGGCACAATTATGCTCCCCATCACCCTACCAGCTGGCCCCATGATCCCGCACTTCTTACTAAATGCGACTCCATCGGCCCTTTCCATCTTAACCTCTCAGCACCCGCTCCAGGGGAATGGTAACTGGGGGGAAACCTACACACTTCTCTTCTTTTAATCCATTTTAAACTGGAAAAAAAATGGTAAATGCAAGTTGTGCATTAGGATCTGTACTAAATCTTTGATGCTGTTAAGAACAGCAAAATCCAACTTTTGTTTGAGGACATCTATTTAGTGTGGGAGAAAATTTAGTGTTAAGAAATTACTTTTTTGAACAAAAACACAGATTGCACAATTACAGATTATTCGATTATTGGCCTAATTTTACTAATATAGGATAGCACCTAATCTTTAACTCTATAACATTTCATAAGATTGAAGCACAAAAATAAATGTCTGTTAGCGTTCAATAATCTCTAGATGACCCATTATCCTGCATTCTATTTATGCTTTCTTAGATTTAGGTCTTGGTACTGTAATGGCCATGGCAGAAACTGTCTGTTGAACCATTCCAGTTTCAGACATGTCTTTGATGTGTAGTTATAAAACATTTTATAAGTACCAGCAAATGTCAAGTTTTCAACCATTTGGACAGTGGGGAAACAAGGAGTCTTTTTATTTGTGATGTAACATGACAAAACAAGACTCCACTTGTCACATTGTAATTCAGAAGTTGAAAGTTCCTTGTTATGGGTTCATGGTTGCCTATTTAGGCTTGCATTCCAAGTACTTAAAAATTTCTCCACTTCACTCTTCTGATTTAGCAAGTATCACTGTAATTTCCAACTGATCTCTTCTGTTGGTGCTGCACATCATATAACATGTGTTCTTATTTACCCTGACCATAAAATGAAAAAGTAAACAAGTACCACTAACCTCAATTTTAGATTAATACCCCACTAAAGTTCCACTAACACATTTTCAGTTTATATATAGAATCCACTGGATTAAAATTTTTTGCCCTGGTATTTAAAATGTTTTGTGTTGGTATGCAGTCTTACATAGTTTTCAAGATGTCTGGCACAGCAGAAAGTTATGGGCTTTCTGCTGTGCCATATACCCACATATTTATTCTTTTTTCACACAAATGCACCTAAAGTTTTTGCTGTTAAAAAGCCAAATCTTGGGCCAAAAGCCTTCACTGGCCAACAAAAACTATAGGTCCCGGTAGAGTTTAGCAAACTTCACATATTTATGATCATGATAGTAAGACCAAAAAAGGCCCAAGAAAGCATATTTGTCATGTTTTTTTCCCCAGAGAAACAAGAAGACCTGAACTACTAATCAGATGTTCCTACAGACTGATCAACCTACAAAAATATTTTTTTAGAAATGCTTCAATTTCTTCAAAGTGATAGTTGGGAGTATTTTTATGTAAACTGGAGATTTTTTGAAAATAATTACTACTTAACATGGTGTTTCTCCTCACCACTGAATACTTGCATTCAAGTTAAAATTTCTCTACATTTTTCAGTGTGTTATTAGTCTTTTCATATTTTTTGCAGAACAAGTTGAAATTATTTTAATGCTTATTACCTTTACCAAAAACATATGGTTTTAAATTTGCAAATTTGTCAATTTTTTTTTTTTTTTTTTTAGCAAAGCTCTCCATTAAAACTGACTATAATAAGCAATATCCTATCCAACACATGGCAATACTAACATTAATATTTAAATCAAATTGTAATAGATATCAACATGTATGTTAATTGAATGGCTTGAAATAGATTTCCTCACCCAGAGTAGCCCTGATCAAATTTCTCCAACACGTTCTGAGTCTCTTGACAGACAGCGTTTTCACTCCATCCCTTCGCATTAATGAGTGGGAAGGATCTCCTGCGCGTTATTACCTGAAATAATACCATATGGTAAAATGTAAACAACATCTGCATATTCATGTCATAACTTCATCTGTTTAATTAGTTCCAGCAAAGCAGTTTACCCTCTGAGGCCCTCACTGTCAGAGCAGTGATGGTAGAGCCGTGCCCCGCTGTCGCTCCTGACAGTCCTCCATTGTTTAGTTGACGCTCCTGCCCTGTCTGTTTAATGCCAGGTGCATCTTTACAGGCAGCAGGATCAGGTAAGTCAAACCACTTTTTTTTTTTTCACTCTGATGCAAAACCTGACATTTCCTACTCTTAGGAAAGATGTTTACTATTTAATATGAGGACATCAATTTTTAAATAAAAACTGGTTAAAATTCTGATTTGGCTTTATATAGTTCCCCACTGTGAGCATATTGCTAATCTATATTTACAGTTCATTACATCTGGTTCACCCTGCAATTCCATATACTAATAAAAAAAAACATAGGACATTCAGCCAAATGAGGTATAATACTGTACATGCAATGCTTTTCTATTTACACTCAGTAAAGGCTAGAGGTATACGCATATGTTTGTGAAAAAACTGTTTTCTTTTTTTATTTTTCAGAAAATGTAAAATGTTCAACATAAATGCACTAAAACAAAACCCACTTAAAGGGAAATATTATACGGTTCATAGGTACATAGCGCAACTTTGTACCCCAATCAAAAACTATGTTATATTCAGTTGTTTGTATTAAGATTGACTTAAAAGAAATTTTAATTTGCAATTTGATTCCAACTTGGGCTCTGTCTCTTTAAAAAGATGCTACTGTTTCCCACACTCACCTTTCATCACGTCATTACAACATTGTTGGCAAAGTTGTTTGCTACCGTTCTTAGAAGCGTTGGACTGAGAAGTGGTTCCTATGATAAGCTCTGCAAACTGATAGTTCCACCAGATGTTTGGTAATTGAGGTTGCCGCTAGTCTGGTGGAGTTGAGTGAGGAAGGCAGGGAGGGGTGCTCTGTGGGAGTGTAACTTGGCTTGGGACTGGAGCTCCAAGTTCTCCAAGTATGGGTAAATAGGTGGCTCTGAGTAAGTGTTTAGGCACCTTGAAAGGCTGCCATGTGAGAATCAAGAATATTTCAAATATGCATGAAAGAATCAAAGCAACACTCCAAGTATGTTTTGATGAGGAAATAACACTATAACTTGATTTGAAGCTAAAACAAAAGTTGATTTTGCTACTAATCAAACCCCTGGTGGAACTGCACGTTTGCTGAGCTCATCAAGTACGTCTATAAAATCTGCACAGCGGGCACAATTATGCTCCCCATTGAAAATGGCATCATCTGCTGAAAAGGGAGTGTCGGGAAGAGCAGGAGCTTCTTAAAGAGACAAAGGCCAATTTAAAGGCATCAAATGGTTAAGTTAAATTTCTTCCAAGTTATATTTGACACAGTACTTTTTATAACTAAAGGTAACATAGAGTCTTGATTGTGATATAAAATGGCAGTATAAACCTGGAAAATACACAATAACCCCTCTTTATGACAAAAATGTTTCTATTACCGCTGAAGTATAATAAATTGACTACTATTGGTATAGCAATGTTATCCATTGTATTTACTGACTGTTTTTTGCAAACACAAATATTTTTGTACATCAAAATTTGTCATTGACATAAGCGAGGGGAAAGTGGAGAACCTTCTTTGTGCCACCTGATAGCGTGCAACAACAGATAGAGAGAAGGTGCACTGAGTCATTCTATACTCCACAAAGCCTAAGGAAACTCACTCCAGTACGTTTTCAGGTGCAATTAAGTAAGACTGGTAGTATAATGGTGTGGGAGATATTTACTCTACTCTTAGTTCCAACTAAAAATCTTCTGCTGCAGCTACATGCTTCAAATTAGAACATAATGTATCTTCACCTGATCATAGAAGATGTCCATATTTCTATGATCATATTCTAATGACTATTTCAAGTAGGATAGTGCACTATGCCATATGGGTGAAATCAGGACAATGTATCCAAATGGCTCCACAGCTCAATGTCACTGAATTCAATTACTTCCATGGTCAAAATATATATAAATCTAGCACACAGGCATGCACACTGCTTCTACAAATATTTGTGAAAGAATGAGTCACTCCCTGGATCTCTAATACCAGCATGATAGGACACTACCTGTGCAATATGTCCAATCATTAAATTGCCTCAAACCAGAGTAAAAGCATTTCAGTCACAAAGTAGTTGGCCACATAAAATCACAGAGCTGGTCTAACGGATTCTGTGGCCTATAAATTAGCTCAAGAGCATTTTGCAGAGACCTTCATGGGAAGGGTTTCCCTGGCTGAATAGTTGCATCCAAGCTTTGTATCTCCAAGTGCAATGCACAGTGCCATATGTAATGGTGTAAAGCTTGCTGGACACTAGAACAGTGGAGATGTGCTCTTTGGAGTTGCAAATCATGCCTGTCTATGTCGGAATCTAATGGATGGTTCAAAGTTTTGCAGTTGCCAGGGGAATGGCACTTGCCTGACTGAATTTTGATATGTATTAAGATTCATACAGATTGATTACAGTGTGTATGTTTTCTATTATGTAAACATAAGATTTAATTTTTTTTTTCCAGATTTACATTTCTACATTGCTTCTGTACTTTTAAGTTGCATTTTTTTAATTCCTGACAACTGAATACAAAGTATTACTATGAACTTGGTGAGTTTGTAGTAATACTATGAACTCGAGGTTCCACAAATAATGAAGAAAAACTGTGGAACAAGGGACTCTGCTTTTGTGTTGTGTAAAAAAAAATCAGCTGAATTTACAAATCTGAAACTCTCAGATGTGTAAACTGGGAAACGTATACTAAATATATAGTCTTTACAACACATATGTTTTATTTCTAAAGGTTCCAAGAAATGACATTGTACATTTTAGGTGAAGTTTAAAGAGAACAGATCAAGCTCAACAAAAAGATAATCTGTTTGTAGGTCAGATGGATTAGTGTGCACTCAGTCAGAAACTAAAATCCAAAATACTGCTGAGTAAAATTTTTAAATTGTGATGTGGCATATCAAACAAATCATGTCAATTAAATCAATTTAAAAACCCTGTATTTTTATGTAATATTGGAGGTTTGTTGAGCAAATCTTTCTATTCCACATTCTCTTGTTTTCATTTCTTTTCTAGATGTGAAAAATGTTAAAAGCACAATTCATACTTTTACAGATAATTCAAAACTGCACTGGGATTCTATGAAAAATACCCTTAGCACCTCCACATACCAAGACATTTTGGGAAATTTCATGCTCCCAACTTTATGGGAAGAGTTTGGTGATGGCCTTTGATATCCCAACATGACTACATGTCAGTGCACCAAACAACGTACATAAAGATATGATGGCTAAATTTGGTGTGGTAGTATTTGACTGTCCTCAAGCCAATGGACTATCATTGGGTTGAATTAGAATTGACCCCATGAACCAGACCTTCCCATCCAACATCAGTGTCTCACCTCACAAATGTGTTATGGAAACATTGTCAAAATCATCTATAAATACACTCCTAAACCAAGTGGAAAGTCATGCAAGAAGAGATTAATCTGTTTTTGCTGCTATACGTAGACGTTTATCATTTTATCGTGTTAAAAACTATAGGGTAAAGGCAAGTTACCAAATATTTTTGGTCATGTGATATATACATAGCTAGGTGTACTTTCACATTTAAGGTTTACACATTTATTCCAGCTTGTGCAAGTCAGTGCTTAACTGGATATGTCTCCATGATCCTATGTTGAATAACGAAACCCATATAAAAGGGATCCATTTATAATAAAGCCGTTCTACAAACAAAAATAATAAAGGCCTACTGAGCAAAGAGGTACGGAAAGCTTGAGTGAGTTTTCTCTAATTAAATTCTCCTTCATCAGGCACTCGTTGGTGCACAAGCATTAATACTTTTGACCTCGTGCAGTTAGAACACTAACATGCCTCAGGATGGAAAAAAAAGAAAAGGGAAATGCGAGAGAAAAACATGAGGGAATATCTTATTAGGGAAGTCAGGCATGTTTTGCCCCTCGTTTCTTGATGGCTGCTCTTGGTGTCGCGACCTGCTGGCGTCTAGCTAATACGACAGTGTACGCCATGCCATTGTTCTCAATCAATAACTAATTATCAAAGAACTGGCTCTGACTGGTATTGTCCCCATTGCTCGGAGCCCCCTTATTGTGGGCTGAAAGACAGAAAGGGGGGAAATAAAGGGGAAAGGAGGGTGGCTTTTGGCTGCACAGTAATGCTGCCGCCACAACATCCTTGCAAGCCTTTCAAGATATGCTGTGCCGTCAGCTTGCATTACCATTACCTACTAATTGATATGAATTAAAACAGAAGAATTATTGTTGCTGCTGAATGTCATAACGAAATCCTCAAAGTAATCATGGGGTACAAAAAGAGAATGGCGCACAAACAGACCAAATAAGAAAAGACAAATTAAGCAGACTCCTGCTAGGGACTTTTCAAACAAGGCTTTTGACAAAGGAGGAGCAAAATAAGACTGCAACCAATCTGCATCTTTCATTATTTCAATCTTGTCTGCAAGTATGAACCGCAATTTTAACCAAACCGGACTAATTCATCTCATTTAAAAAAAAACAACCAAAAAAAAAAACATTTTAAAGCTGCATTCTAGCAACCATCATATTCAAAAGGAGCACTCTCATCACTAACACAATGTCGCTTTATCACCTTCCCATTGTTAGATGTTTTTTATAAATGAGCTGACAGAAATAGAGGAACCCAGCAATTCATGGTTGGCAGCACAGGCTGGATTGTGTGCTGGTGCCTGTCTGTCTCTGGGTTTCCCAGCAGAGTGGCAAGTCCTGTCATCCCACGTGGCAGCACAGTTCACTACTCCCGCAATCCCATTCGTGCGACCGGCACCAGGACTGGGGGGTTGGAGCCCCGAGGAACCCGCAGGGGTGGCTGGTGCCTCAGTGGCAGGCAGGGGTCAGGCTGGTAAAAAAGTGCTGCCCTCAGGACAGCGAGTCTAATCCCACAGCAAGAGCAAGGCAGCTGGAGCAGCCCATCCGCTCAGGCTGGATAATGATATCACTTGCAGTGGATCTGATGTCTGACCTCATTACAGAGTTTAATTGTGTCGCTTGCAGAGTTTCTGTTCTTCAGTTCTACAGCCTCTGTTATGACTATGCAAGAGAATTTTTGGCCTGCCATCAAAATTAATTTCTATTAATTTTTTTTCTGCAATCTATATGTATACAAGTTTAAAAAATATTATATTTTGGTACGTTCAAATATTAATTTAATGAGGGTTTTACAAGATTTTGCGATCTTATTGATATGCACAAAAAAATCCATTAAAATTAAACTTTTTAATATTATTGAATTATTATTTGCAGCACAACTGTTGAAGAACTTACCAAAGCAGGCATCTTTTGGGACGACAGGTGGTTGTTGATTGAAGAGAAAACATTAAAGCAGAAGTTCATTAACACCTTTTAAATATACCTGTTCCTAATCACATTGTTAGGTTTATCAAAGATAACTCACTGCAACGCAAACGATAATACTGTCGTTCACACTTTTAATTATACTTGGTCTTGACTTAAAAAGTTTACATTATTTAGTCATACATTCAAATAAAAATACTAGGATAGTACTACAAAAATATTTCTCAGATTATATTATTGATGGGATGGTTTTGATTAAAAGTAACATTTTTATTTTATTGTATAACGTACTGACAACAGTCCATCCAAACATTAAATAAAAATAGTAATTTCTAACATTTAGTGTCAGAAAAGGATAAATGGTTAAAAAAAATGCAAGGTTTTTAGACCTAAAATGAAGAAAAGAAAAAAAGACAACCTTTTATTCCAGGATTTATTTTACTTTTTCTATTACAAAGTTCCATGTTGAAATTGAGTTCTGTTTCAGGTAAATGATTACTTTTATAGGATTTCTGCCCCTAGAATAATTTAGACAAGATTGATATCAACTCTTCTAACATTTAGACTTGTTAAATCAAGAAATAATTATCCAGCCTTGCACCCAGTGTCTTTAAGCACAGTATATGAAGCGTATTACCATCTTTGTTATTCAACATAAAATAAAATAAAAATAGTACTTTTTGTGCTATATTTGGCATTATTACCAGTTCGAGGTTAACATATTAACAGTTTAATACCCCAATTATACCTGATTATGTTGAGGCCAAAACATTTTAAATATTCTGTTTTTATTTTTGACTTTGTATAATTTCTACTAATGACTAATTACTATAAGTTGAATTACTATAAGTTGCCCTATCTGGGAAACAGGGCAAAAACTAAAATGTGGTACAATGACCATAAGTTTCAGTTACAACTTTTATGCTTCTTTGGTAATATCTAATCAATATCTCACGCAGTGGATCGATTCACAGTTGTGGTGGAATTCTGATTCAAGAAATATGTTACTGTATTCTGACTGATTTTTTCTGACGCGATATGTAAATCTACATGCTCTAGAAAATGTTAAGCACCAAAACATTAGGTCTCCATGAATGTATTTCATCTTTGTTAGCACAAGCTGTTTTGATGCATGCATCAAGAAAGACTGCCCTTGCCCTGACTTGTTATGAGCGGTGCAGCCTCGGAGCCAGCCGTAACCTGCCCTCCACCGTGAAGGAAGCAAGTCTCTTTCTTTGCCTCGATAACACGTGAAAACATGAATAATGAAAACAGACAGAAATGTGGTGTAAATAGGAAACTGCAGATAGCTGCCTCGCTATCGCCAACCTTCTCCCTCCCACACAGCTCAAGAGGTAGTGTCACCTTAGCTTCCTTCTCTGTGGCTAAGCTATAGGAAGAGAGAACGTACCGCTGGGTTCGTGGGTAACGGGCCACCACTGTTAATGGGGTTGCTCTTTGAAAACATCACTACACAAGTAAACAGGGCACTCTGCTGTGAATTAAGTGCATCGAAAGTTTGAGCAAAAGTAACACGGTGGGTAAAGGTTACAGGCAGAAGGTCTTTTTTGTGTAAACAGCAGCCGGTGCACAGGTTCACTGAAAAAGATGCTGTGTTGTATTGAAAACGCCTCATTACTCCCCTTCACATTTTCTTTGCCTTATATAGTGTAGCTATGCGCCCTTGAAAAAGAGACGCCAATTAATTCTTTGCGTTGCACGTGCAAATAGATTTTTCAATATTCTCATCATAAAAGAGCAATTATAAATCCATGATTCATATGCACAGTCTATTTGAAGCAGCTAGCTGTGTCCATTGTCAGTCGTCAGCAAAGAGGATAAACCATGAAAAGACCTAATCCTGCTACGAGCAGCAGGCTTTAATGAGCAGCCTGTCTCCGGCAGACCCATACGATACCCTGGCTGGGGCCAGACCCATGCGACGTAGAGGTCAGTTCCTAATGGAGGGCTCTGTGGCTTCCCCTCTGGAGAAAGGTGGAACCCACTTGCGTTGACCTGTTAAGTCAAGTTGCTCTCCTCTGACCCTCCAAAAAGATGCCTGGATGTGGGAGACTGTCAAGAAAAAAACTACGGCACAAGCGGCCATGCCGCCTGCAGGCAATGAGGCTCACAAGAAAATGAAAGGAGGTAAAAGAAAATGCCAGCTCAGAACAGGAGACTGGAGCCTGTGAAAGATGTAAATTCAAAGCAAAAGGAGCAGAACTTTAACCTATTGGCTATTATGCACCAAGTGAAACAGAGCTGCCGCTTGGAATTAAGGGACAATGTGGAGTTCAGGCCAGGGGCATTTAACCAATGGACATGTAGTGTATCAGATCCCAATCTTAATGACATCAGTGACCGAAGCTTTGCAGAAACTCTGATCTCTGCTGGCATAAAGAAAGGGTCACGGCCAGAGGGGATTAGTGATATATATGGAATAAGTGGAAAAAAAGAAAACATAAAAAAGAAAGCATAATGAAAAGTGGTTATGAGAAACCAGGGGGATATTATTACTGGACTACTGCAAGATGCAGAAGGGGAGGAAAGAGCCGTGCAAATAGTCATGGGATTGTCAAAGTCAATAATACGTGCAATCTTCACAGACAGAAAGCTATAATCAACAAGAATCTATATTGAGGGTGAATGCCAGAGTTTTTCAAAATGTCACCGGAGTGTGTTTGCAGAAGGGCAGAAATGACATATGAAAAGCAGGAAGGTGAGACACAGGGACAGAAGGCGCGAGAGACAGACGGCAGGACACAGAAACCAAGGCAAAATGTGTCACTGCTCCGAGATCATGCCCTGCCTCGGCCTCTCCCTCTTGATGAACCAAAAAGGGTCTGCATTTCTACCACTAAAAATTCATCAGTTAACAAGACAGCAGCTACACTGAACGTCTGAACTGAAGAAAAAAAAAAAAAAAGAATTGTGAAGATACTTTCAACTGGCTCTTTCAGCAATGATAAAATTGCAATATTCTTGGTGCAGTGCTACAAAGTACAATACCAGGAAGAAAGCAGCATCTGAAAACTGGGTGATTGGGGAGGAAGCGAGGTTGTTGTGAATATAAGCACTTAAGGTTGAGTCATTTGAGGGATATAGATATTTTCCATTTTCAACTCCGACAAAAATGCAATGAAATAGGGGGACTATTTTCCCCTTTTCGATTTCAGTCTCATAAATCCTTTTCAAGCGCAATTCCCATTCTTCTTTTGAGGTCTTTTAAGTCATTATAAATGTTTTCTCTTTCCCTCTCTTTTCTGTCTGTCGCTCTCCTTCCCTGTCCCCAGCTTTAGTCTTTCTTGAATAAAATAAGTGGAGATTTGCTGGAAATCAGCGGCTTTTGTGTGTGGCTGCAGGAGCATGGTGAAATGTTTGGACACTAATACCCATTCATTTCGGTAGTGCCATAAATAAAAGCTGCCAGCTATGCGGCTGCCGTGAAGTGGTATTCTTTGGTGCCCAGCGGGATGTCCTGTTCACATTAGCACAGCAGGGAAAACTGGCCGGAACAGCCAGACAACTAAATCAAGACATTGTCAACTTCTGACAAAATTGCTAAGGGGAAAGCTGGTTTTAAGAGTGGTTGTGCATGAATGCTTGTATGCATGTTGGAGTGTGTGCGTGTGTGTATTTATGTAACACACAAACATAGATGGCTGGTAGCGCAAAAGAATGATAAAAACAGAAGGCACAAGAGGGGGTATGGATAGATTTTTTCCAAACTTTTGGAATATTATGCCACATAATTTCCACATAAGTGTTGGCGGACTGAAGACAAGAGAATTTAGCTTAAGAAATTAAGTCTAAACAACCACAAAGACTCATCTCCTGGTGTAATTTTCTCCCTTGAATCCATTTGAGAGTGCTTATCAAAATCAATTTTCCAATATGTGCCTTGCACAGGAATTCAAACTTGTTTCTATGTTCATCAAATTATAACAACAAACTTTATGTATTTATTTGGTATTTATGTGACAGATCAACACAAAGAAGTGCAGATTTGTGAAATGCAAGGTAAATTCCACACAGTTTTAAAATGTTTTGCAAATAAAAAGTGTGCCCTGCATTTATACTCAGACCCCTTTACTATTAGGCTCCAAAGTAAAGTCCAATGCCACCAGCGCCTTTCAGAAGTCACATAAAAAGACCATGGTTTGATCCATCTACTGTAAACAAACATAGAAGACAGGCTATGCTTTGGGCCTACATACAAACCACTGTGTCACAGAAAATCTAGAGGTGGCAGCATTATGCTGGGGGAATGCTTTCTTTACTTGAAGGGCTACCTTAAAGCAGGATAACAATCCAAAAAAAACCCAAAAAAAACCTGTTGAATGGTTTAGATCAAAACATTATATAAGTTTTCTTGTCATTATAAAAGACAAGAGAAGTCCAAATCCAAGTCATACCAAAATTGTGTAGCAAGTCTCTAAAATTGATGTTAAGTTGGGTTCCCCATATGTTTTAGCTGAACCTGTGCCAGTTTGGAAAAAAAGAGCGTGCAAAAATATTAATGTTAATAAACATGGAGACTTACCCTGAAGATTTGTAGCTACAAATATTCAAATATTCTTCGAAGTATGTTTATTTACTGCATTTAATGTTTATTTTACCAGGTACAATATTTGATCACTGACTTTATACTCAGGATAAATAGATATAAGTACATATCTTAGTTTTCATATTTTATTTGAAAAAGCAATGAAAATCACATATAAGTCTATTTCATAACTATGTTGTCCTTTGTCAATCATATAATATTCCAATAAAATACATTGAAGTATGCATGTTTTTTGAAAAGCACTGCATATAGAAATATTGTACAAGTTCTTAAAGTGAATTTATGGCAAAAAAAAAAAAAAAAGTCCAGAGGCTAAAGTATACTTTAAATATTCAATTTATGTTTTAATACGCTTGAAACCATTAACCTTTATAAAATCAGGATACTAACTTTCTGATGAAAGTGGTAGCTTGTTAATACCACCAATAAAACATATTGCAAGAGTAATCTATTTACAAATATTTGCTATTCCTAAAAATAAAGAAAAAGAAAGCACTCATGTGGTAGAAAAAGTCATAACGTGTGCTCAGTTAAACCCACTCCCTGCATAGAGTTACATTTGCAGGTGGTCAATTGCATAGTCTCCACAGAGGTTAACTCTTGGTGAGTGCTAAAAGCTGAAGGTTTGAAATGGAGTCCTATTATCAGTCGAGGCCTTAATGCCAACAAGGCTCAGACAATGACAACCTTGACCTCAGTTAAGTACACAGCACAGCAAGAACTCTCGGATATGCTGCCCAGAACAATGTAAGGGGAGAGGAGTAGTGCTGAGCTAGGGCCACAGCTGGGCCATGCCATGCCTGTGGGCCTGCCATTTTGATTAGGGGTAAGTATGCCTTTTATCATAGCTAGACTGAAAAGGAGGGGAACACAGAAAGGGTGGAGTTCTATTCATATCTCTGTTCTTAATAAACCCTGCTTGAGAACGAAGTGGTTCAGCACCTCTCTGCAATTGGGAAATGAACCGTTACAGTGCATGTCAGGGGTCTGACATCCACTCCAGACTCTATATGAAGTTTGGCAATGCCACCCTGAGGTTGCAGAACACTATCCCTTCTTTTGGTGTTCTGTGGATTGAAGATGAGAACAGTGCTGCTGCTGCAGCCTCGAAGTTCAAGCCTTTGCTGTAGGGTTCAGTGGACCTTGCGAAAACACCAGTGAATCTGTCGCCATCGTCATCTCCTGGGAAAAAGCTGGCCAGCCACTTCTGAAGCTCCAGTGACTCGGGGCTTGAACCCTGCTGCTCTCCATTCCCTACCCTATGCTGCCACTGGGAATCCGTGACCTCAAGTTCATCAGAAATCACACAGTTTCCAAAAGCAAAGCTGGCTCTCTCATGTTTTTAAGCTGTGATGTGCTCTCCACCGGCTCTGTGCAAACTACTCTTTCGTTATCTATTGTTAGAGACGCAGGCATTTTGTATGGAATTATTTTTAAAAAAACATTTACATCACTTTTAAACACATCTAAGTAACCCAGTCAAAAATGTAGCAAAAAATTTGAAAAGATTTGATGATATTGCAATAGCTTTCTTACTGCAACCAAACCCAGATGGCTCTTAATTGGTTGGCAAAGGAAGCAAAAGGTCTTTTTTTTTAGGCATGAGTGAGTGTGTGATTGTTGCTGCAGAACTGCTGCTGTGAAAGGCTGGCTGCATGTTATGGAGATGGAACAGTGAGAGCACAGGTCACCACCAGCCCTGCACGTAGGGAAACGTCGGGGGTGTGCAATGTGTGTTTGTTGGGAGGATGTGCTAAATGAAAGACTGCTTCAAATGGGGTAAAGAGGATACAGTTAGGCAGAAAAGAGGATACAGTGAGTCAGTTAACAATGAATGAATAAAAAATAATAATGACTACCTGCTTTGCAAAATAAGTGTCATGGCATACTAATGTTATTTGTTTCTCTAGACATGAGGCTTTGGAAAGAAAAAAACTTAACTTTTACAAAGGAATGTGGTTAAAATGAAAATTCTGTATGTTCACTGAATAAATGTTTATTGGTAATTTTCCAATGTCATGTGAAGCTTTACATACCATCTGATGTTACCAAATTTTGCCATATGAAATGTATTTGTTGAGTTTTATGATATACACAAATTTATATGTCCATATATAAGGTGCACCGGATTATATGCCGCACTGTCGGCTTTTGAGAAAGTTGAAGGTTTTTAGGTGCGCCTTATAGTGCGGAAAATACGGTAATTGTGACGGCAGGGCGGGCTGCACAGTGGCGCAGTTGGTAGCACTGTTGCCTTGCAGCAAGAAGGTTCTGGGTTCGATTCCCGGCCCGGGATCTTTCTGCACGGAGTTTGCATGTTCTCCCTGTGCATGCGTGGGTTCCCTCCGGGTACTCCGGCTTCCTCC